>BMAW01095097.1:161106-210936 GCA_019974015.1 Nephila pilipes
ATTTTTTTTTTTTTTTTTGAAAATTTTTTTTGTGATTTCTCGCTACCCAAGAGTGCCTTTAATGTGCTAATGTTTTCATCTTCCGACTGTGATTTATTTAATCTGACGGTCAATGTATCCTCCCTAATCATCATGACTCGATAGCTCAAAGCGTCGACGTCATAATGATTAAGGATCTGCTCAAAGCGTCGAAGCACTTCATCATTTAACCTGACCGGTATATTACTTCATATTCAAATTCTTCGAGCAGTAATGCCCATCTAGCTATACGGGTAACTTAAGTATGTCTTGTTAAATGGTTTTTGGAATGTTTAGCAATCTCTTACTATCTTGAATTTGTTACCTAATATGTAAACACGCAGTTTCTTCAGAGCTTCTACAATAGCAAGGACTTCTAGCTCATAACTACTGCATTTTTCTTCAGCACTGCTTGTCTTCTTAGTGGACAGGATGCAGCTTTCCATTTTGTGCCTGTTGGAACATCACAGCACCATAACCCTGGTAACTTGCAGGGTAACCTGGTCTGTATGCAATTCAGTTCTTTCCCCTTGTTTAGAGAGTTAAAATTGGACTTTTTGTCAAAATTTCTTTGAATTTTTCAAAAGCTTTTGTTTGAGATTGACCAAAAATAAAGTGATCCTCCTTTCTCTTAATAGATCATTATGTGGTTTCGGGATTTTAGAATATTCAGGTATGAATTTTCTAAAGTAACCAGTCAGGCCTAAAAATCTCCGAACTTGTTTAACTGTGGTTGACTTAGGGAAATTTCTTAAATCGAGTGTTTTAGCGAGTGAAGGACGTATAGTACCGTTTTCCTCAATATGTTCTAAAAATTCTACTCTTGATTTTAGAAACTCCCCCTCTTATATATTAAATGAAACTCAATCAATTTTAACTTAGCGAAATATACATATCAAGTACCTCAATCCAAAACTATCATATAGTCTTATTATTTTGGTTCTATAAAATACGTAAAGAGTTATAAAAAAAGAGAATTACAGAATTGTCGCTACTTTACTTTTATTTGTGCATTCCATTTTAAGAGGTCTTTTGCTATAAACGGAGACTAATTTCACTTTTCGGCCAAGTTTCTATTCAATTTTAGTAGTTAATAGATTGAAACTCTCATATATGCTCTTCTTTATTACTTTTTTTGCAGTTTTTTTAATGTAACCTCACTCTAACACGAAGATAAACTCGAGGCTTATTTAAAATATGGATGTAATTAAGAGGACGAAATAAACGGGCTATGATTGGATCAAGGTTTTAATGTTCAGCGGGCAAACGTAAAACGTAAGGCCTCTAGCACCCTCATAAAATTTCACATCGCTACTTTCATTTATTAAACCTTAATTTTAGGTTTAAAGCTGTTTTTTTTTCTTCTACCGCTTCTACGCTATCCATAACAAGCTCAACTGAGCTTCGTGTTTCATTTCTTTGCTACATATTTAAAGTTGACAGATTCCTTAAAATGCGCTATTTATATAGTTGCGAGAATATTTTGTTTGTGTAATTTGTTAACTGTGCATTATCACGGAACGACAAACGATTTATTTTGTTTTATTGATTAAATTATTTCATAAATTTGTAAGTATAATGAGCGAAAGAAAGACAGCTACATAGTTCAATACTTTTCATTAAGTAGCGTAGCAATCTACGTAGAAAGTTGCTATGTTTATATTAGAATATTACATGATTATTCGAAGTATGTGCAACTGTTAAAGTTTAAAATTCATATCCAGTTCAGAAAACTGTTTAAAATTCATATCCAGTTCAGAAAACTGTGCCTGTAATATTTTCATTTATTAAATAATTAAAGCTTTATATGTGTGACGAAATATTATTTATCTTCTTCTCTCCTATTCTCACCCAATTCCTTACAACATTCCAAATTTCTTTTTTTAATATTTTATTGCCTAAATTATCCCCTTTTAATTCAATTATTGGTTGATCGTGAACTTAAAAAATTATTATAAAATTCAATTGTACTTTAAATAACTAGTTTTTAAGAAATGCTTTTATCTCGAAAGATCACATAGTTGTATTCAATTCTTCGTGGTTTCCAAATTACTTTAGAAAATTCAAAATTTTTTCATAAATATAACATAAGAACATTTTAAAGATATTTCTTATATGGTAAGAAATAAATTAAGAGTTGTGATGAAAGTGTTAATCAGTGACTAACAAGAAATATTAATTATATCAATAGTTTTGCTTCTGACCTTCTATATATTTCTCTTTTAAAAGATATTCCATAAAATTAAATTTTCCATTATTTTATTTATCATCATACTTTTTCTTGAAGTTTTTATAGAACTATCATCAAAGATATCGGATACAACTATAATGTGACAATGTTAAATAATACTTATATCAATCAATCGTTCCTTCGACGTCTTCAACTTGATGTTAAGAAAATAAGTATTACACCATGATTAATATCACATATTCTTAAATACTCTCTTTCTCTCTCATTGTATACAGAATACCAAATACTACCACAATATTCATTTCTATTTAAATAGTTTATTTTTTTTTCTAAGTTTTTCTATGTCCACATTTTATGAACTCTTTTTTAAAAGTAAACAAATTTTATATTTGATATTTGTGAAAAATTACATATTTGTTCGATTTTTCTATATAATAAATTATTTGTGATAAATAATTTAAATAAATAAGTATTTGTGTTATAAATTCTACATATTTAAATAAATTCATAGCTCTTGAGAGTGTGCATCATAATCTTACGAGCCTGAATAAATTATGAGCATTGTTCTATCAGAAAAAATTTGCTCCAATTTTGGGATCATATTACTTAATACCAAGTGAAGACAGCTTTAAAACTAATTTTCCCATTTTGATTACTTATGCAAAATATTTAGAAAATAATTTAAAGAATACCTGACTCTATTTAATAGCAAATATTTTAGTAGTTTTAACACATGAGTGCTGAAAAAAGAAAAATATTCTCCTTGCAATAATTTATAATTAGTATAACCTGTTGATTTCTTCCCAAATGCCCCCAACAATTCCTTATGCATGGCCTTGCCAAATAGCCAGCATTAAATGTGATATCAGCAGCAGTGTAACGTATATTTTCACTAATATTGTAACAGCATGAACGGAGTCAGCATCACTTACTCGCAGAATTTTAACCCATTTACTGAAGTTGAGTGTATTATTAGAGTCAACCGAAGCAAGTCACTTCCGTAAATCAAGGTCCTCAACAAATAAAATTTAAGTTAAACTACGGTGTCCTTTGACAGTAGTACAAATGAATTACATAACTCAAATGGACGGGAGGGGAACTAACAATACATTATTTCCAGTAAAATAATGACATTATCACGTCGAGAAAAAGTAGCTGAGTATCAAAGCTTGCTCTACACACATTTGATAAAGAGAACCACCGATATGAGCGCCAGCAATACTTTTCCGTTTTCATGAACACGTCATATGATAGTTTGATTAAGGGTTGAAAAAAGAACGCGACAGCTAAAAAGTAAAATATTGTAAAAGCATTGTTTTTGTTATTGTAAATCTTTCTTCCAAACGGATTTTTCCGACCTGTCACTGTTCTTTAACAATACTTGTGGCCTTTTACGTTATTCGGGATGATATTTTATTGCGATAACGTAGTTTTGAGATTCCAATCCTTGCAACTCAGAAGCAATAATTTAATGATCAGTGAAATTATATTACGGGTTATTGATGCATCAGTCATTTAGACACCGTTTTACAATAACTAACTATGGTATGTATTTATTTACCGAGCTCATGAATTACTTTCGTAATGATCTTTTTATGATGCATTTTCTTTTTACACCACAATTTCTTCATTTAGATTCTGCCATCTTACCATCTCTTTATTAAATGATTAACACCAGACTCAAACGATGTGCTAAAAATATATAAGAAGCTTCATTCATTTCATAAATTACGCGTTTTCTTTTATATTTAAAACATTAACAGATGTAACTGCATATATTCGAAAACTATTACACTCAGTACATTACTTAAGTGCATTAGGTACTAAAACTAAATGTGTTTTTGTGTGACATACCTTTGCATTTCCTAAGCTCTGCTATTCTTCTCTAACTTGCTATTTTTTTATTTTATTTCTATTTCATTTTTTCTCTTTTATTTTAAGTACATTCAATCAGTAATTGACATTAAATGATGCTTTAAAATGCTTTATGAGTTTTATTTACTAAATAACTTGCTTTGACTAACTCTTAAAGAGTAGTTCTAATATTTTAAATACAGTATCAATACATTCTGTTTTTCTTATATAGTTTCTACACTATTAATCTATACAATCACTAAAGGATAATTTATTCAAAATTAGCAACAAAGAATACTATTTGTTTTTTCAAACTTTGTTATAGTTTTAATTTATATTCCTTTAACATAACAATTATGTCTTATAGTCTAAAATAAAGAGAGATTAAAGTAATATGTATCTTATTATTTGAAAAAAATATATTAGCGTGTTGTAATATCATCAGAATGATTTATGAAATAAGTTTTGAGGATCTATTTTAATTCTTCACTAATTACATAAATTGTTAGATCACATCACAGATCAGACTCAAAAATTTTAGCAGACTTTTTTTATTTTCAATTTAAAAACACTACTTAATTCATTCACACTACTTCATCAATTCAACCACTTCGAAAAAACATTCCGCGTAATATGATGCAAATTTAACAAAATAAATTATACAACTTCAACACTTATATATACACGTATATATACTATCAATTCAGCAGATAAATACATTAGTTATTCTTAATTAACAATAAACAAAAAAAAATAAAGTTTTTTCCGAAAACACTCACAATTACTTTTCCTTTGATAAAGAATAAATAAGAAATAAAATGTGTACTAATACAGTTATATTCCTAATTCAGCACGTTTCATGAAAAAAATCAAATAATGTTAATAAAAAAACTTTAATAGCAATAAAGTTTTTTTAAAAGAAAGAAAAAGCAAATATGTTACCAAGCAAGACTGCTCCACATAAATATTGTATTGGTCTCCAAAAATCACGATAAAGCAAGCAATTATGTTAGCCTTTCCCAAAAATATAAAGTATTGTACCATAAATATAATGCGAAATATATAAAAGTCTTGAGATTTAAGATCTATACGTCACCTTTTATTCATAGAGTTCAAAAAAAGTATAAAAAATGTGAGTGAAAAGTATGAAAAACTTAGTTAAATTTCGTTGATTTCTCATTGATCAACATTCAAAGGGAAGGTTGGCCCGTGGTTTCGGTTCATTGTTGTTGTTTACAAAGTCGAACTCGTCCATAGTGAAGTGATACATTTTAACTGCTGATAGTAAATTTATACCAGCTCTCATGCTACATTCAAATGAGGAACAAAAAGTTTTATGTCTACTCTTTTTCGTAGAGCTCTTTTCAAAAGCATTAAAAATTCTTTTATGAAAATATGGACAAGTTCAACCGTAAAACTTACTATGGGGGCACTGCAGTATTTACAAACATTTTCTTCTTCCAGTTATAGTGATATCTCCATTATGTTGTATACGTTATTAGACGGAAGTAATTAAACTTTTCTTTATATTTTTATAAAATATTTTTTTTTTTTTTGCTTTTGAAAAAAGCTCTACGAAAAAGAGTAGACATTAAACTTTCTGTTTCGAATTTGGATGGAGCCTTAGAACTGGTATAAATTTACTGTCAGCAGTTAAAATTTATCATTTCCCTGTAAATCCATTCAGAACGGTACAATGGGAGGGTGCTATACAAAGCCAATGCAAAAAAAGGTTAGTAAGAATATGTTAATTCAGTGCTTTGTTATTAGAATTTCATAACATGTCAGTGTTTAAGTATATTATCCGTGTTTTGTAATGATTTTTCTAAATAATCACGTGTATTTTGTTTCAAACATTACTTGACCCTGTTTTATAGTAACCTTGGCAAACATTTGGTGCGTTTTTGTATCATTTAAAAGAAATTTCTTTTGGCTATTTATATATACATTTATAAAACAGACGTACTTTAGTTTTATATAGAAAAATATATTATAACTAATTTCAATTATTATGCTTGAATTTTTATTGTGTAGATTATTTCTTGTGTTGCATGATGTAATTACATTGGATAAGGATGAAATTTTTGCAACATCATTCAGAAACATGCATTTTGCGATAATAATTTTTTTGGCAAAATTAGTTTTTTTTTATTCAACATAATTCCCTTCAAGGGTGATACAATGATTATAGCGACCCTCCAACTTTTCGATACCATTTTTGTAGTACCATTTGTCCTTTGCTTCAAAATAGGCCTCAGTTTCGGCGATCACCTCTTCATTCGACGAAAATTTCTTCCCAGCGAGCATTCTTTTGAGATCTGAGAACAGGAAATAGTCGCTGGGGGCCAGATCTGGAGAATACGGTGGATGAGGAAGCAATTCGAAGCCCAATTCATGGATTTTTGAAATCGTTTTCACTGACTTGTGACACGGTGCATTGTCTTGGTGAAGCAGCACTTTCTTTTTCTTCAAATGCGGCCGTTTTTCGGCGATTTCGTCCTTCAAACGGTCCAATAACGCTATGTAATAGTCGCTGTTGATGGTCCTTCCTTTTTCAAGGTAGTCAATGAAAATTACTCCATGCGCATCCCAAAATACAGACGCCATAACCTTGCCAGCCGACTGTTGCGTTTTCCCACGCTTTGGAGCGGGTTCATCGTGAGCAGTCCACTCGAATGACTGTCGATTGGACTTCGGAATGAAATGAGGGAGCCATGTTTCCTCCATTGTCACATATCGACGCAAAAACTCGGGTTTATTACGCTTGATCATCTTCAAACACTGCTCCGAATCATCAACTCGTCGTTGTTTTTGGTCAAAAGTGAGCTCGCGCGGCACCCACTTTGCACAGAGCTTTCTCATACCCAAATATTCGTGAATGATGTGATGTACACGTTCAGTTGATATCTTTCGAGTGTCTGCTATTTCATTCAATTTCAATTTACGGTCATTCAAAATCATTTTGTGGATTTTTTTAATGTTTTCGTCGGTAACAACCTCTTTTGGGCGTCTACTGCGTTCACCGTCTTCGGTGCTCATTTCACCACGTCTAAACTTAGGATACCAATCCTTGATAGTTGATTTAACTGGGGCAGTGTCCGGAAACTCGGCATCAAGCCAAGTTTTTGCTTCAACTGTATTTTTTCCCTTCAAAAAGCAATATTTTATCAACACGCGAAATTCCTTTTTATCCATTTTTTTCACAATAACAACAGTTGCTTCACTCAAAATGTTATAATTCACAAACTAATGATCCGACAGCTGTCAAATTTATACACGCATCTTTTGAGGGTTAGGGCTAACTAAAAAACATATGGATTTAATTCTAGTAGCGCCATCTATGTGTCGGGCCGGGGACTTTTCAATTGGACTGTTAATTATAAGATTTTACATGTACGTTTTACAAAAAGAAACTAACGTTGGTTATTAGTATGATTGAGAATATTTACTTTGTGAAATGATAATTTTAACTATGATTGTACATAATTTGAAGAATTGGTATGAGGTGAAAACGATTATTTATTCTATTTTTGTAAACATGTCAACTATTATTATTACAAACCTCATAAATTAAGCACAGTTCAATATCATGTGAACTACTTTTTTTATAAAACTGTTTGCAATGTAAATTGCTTTAAAAATTTGTATTTAAATTGCTTTGTAGGAAAATCTTCAGATAATGCAGAGCACCCAGATAATATCTCATCAATATTGATCCACACTGAGAACCTAACTTTGAGCTCTATGAACCGGTGTGACAGACAAATGAAATGCAAATTATCAAGTGTTCCACTAGCTGGTATGTTCACATTTTATTAGTATTATAAAGTAATTTGAGCAATTTACTACATGTGCATATTTATTTTACTTAATCCATGCATATTAATCAAAGCATATTTTTCAATTTGCCTTAAATTTATATTGCATTATGAGGAATTTTGAGTAAAAAATAGTAATTTATAAATTTTGCTTTAAAAATAAATTTTCTTTCATTAATGTCTTTTCTCAGATTTTTCAGAAGATGAATGAATTGTCAATGAGATTCAATATATAAATAGTTTGAAGTTGGATACTAAAGACATAGGTTGCCTAATAGATATAACCTTGTCTGAAAAGAATAAAATGGAGCAAACGCTGCATACTACACAATTATTATTACATCTGAAGCAAAATGACTGAATTTTTTTTCCCGTAATTTAGTCACAATTCTCAAAGAAATTTAACTTTTGAGTACTCCGAATTGTATCCAATTTCCTTTCAAATTTGAATCTAAAAAGAAATTTTTTCAGTTTTTTTTTTTTATTATTATTATGAAAATTTTTATGATTCTTTGCTTGTATACATGTTTTGATTTCATGGGAATATTTTAATAAACATTTTTGGAGGATGCAAATCTGTTTTGATTTGGCGAATTTTGAGCTAGAGATTTTGAATTCATAGACGGGCCAAAATTTTTAGTTTATTTCAATCAAATTAACTTTATGGTGTTGTACTTTGTTTTCTCTGACTAACTGGCTTATTTAACAAAAGGAAAGTTCTAAGATTGTCTAAAAAGAATTAGATGTAAGAATTACTCAAAATATGAAGATTATATTAACAGAAATTACTCTTAAGAGTAATGGATACAAAGAAAAATGTACTAAATTGTAGTTTTAAAAATTTATTGAGAACAAAAAGTAGGAAACTCAAGAGTGAAAATCTCCTTAATGGCAGTATTCATAAACCTTTTTTTAAATATGTTTTATCAGGTCTAAGTCCTATATCAAACTCATTAAAACAAATAATTTATTTATTGACAGTGAATTGAATTGTTGTTTTAACTTATTTATCCATGTGTATGTGCTTATAATTGTTTCTTTTCTTTCTTCATTTTGTTTTTAATTAAATTTCTTGTGTGTAGAGAGTTAAATAAAATTTACTCAATTTATGTAAAATGCATAAACGAAAAGTCTAAAAGCAAAAAGCATGTCCAAACGACTATTCTTTTAATAACAAAATAACAGGATGACTTACAGAAGATTATGGATTATTACAATTGCTATTTATTAGAACACACACATATCCAATAATGATTTAGTGATGTCCTTACTGCCAGTAGAAAAAAAAAAAAAAAAAAAAAACTCATGAAACTAACACTTAAAGAATGACAACAAAACATCCATTAAAAGAGCTGTCATTTATGTCACAAGATATATAACAATGCTACTGCGTGTCATATTTTGAAGATTGTAAGATTCAATAAATCTCTTAAACAATATTATTACATTAATTTATGGGAGGTGGATGGAATTCATGTCAAGCATCTTAGATGTATAATATTTATATATTTAAATATAATTTAAAAAAATTTATACATAAGCATAATTGCATTTATCAATATGCTGTATTTTAAACTTGAATTAAAGATTAGTAAAGAAATAGTAACATTTTTTTTCTTAAATTCAAAAAATTTAAAATTAAATTTGTAGAATCTTTCGCAAAACATATTTTAAAAAAGTGAAAGATAAGTACTGGTGTTTGTAAATTCCAATAATTTTCATCATATTCAATTATTTAACAATGGAAATCTTTGGCTGTGCATGTGACAAAAAGACATTTATTAAGCTAACAAATTTCCATTTGACCTCGAACTTGATCAAAATTGACATGATTTTTTTTTTCAAATTTTAGGTTACCTAACATTTTTTTCTTCTTGTGAATATGATTTATAACCAGTCCCTTATCTATAGCTGGGCATATTATTTCTCCGCCAGCCATTTCGCAGCAGTCACATACAATAAGGCCATCTTGAGATGCCTTAAGAAAAACGTTTTCTTTATTTATTATCAGACCATATAGCATGAACATTCCATTAACATGCTGCTGGGAAAGATAATTCAAGAACCGTTCTTTTGCTACAACTTCTTTATTTCCCCCTATTCAATAGCTGCATCAGAAAAACTGTTCAGTTCTGGACTTCCAAACCTTTTTGGCTTGTTTTCCAATGTAAAACCTTTCCAAAAAGGGAAGATGTTACTCTTCCCTTTCTTTGGTGATTCCACTTTGCACAGGCTGCTTGGTCTTTGGTAGATGATTCAATAGCCTTAACTGCTTCATCTGACAATAAGCAATTCAATAATTTTAAAATGTATTGAATGGCCATTCTGACTTTTTTTTAAAAATTCCAGAACATCTGATACTCAGAATCCAGAACTCTGATAAATTCTTTAATGTTAAATTGGTGACAGTTTTCCTCATGCTCAGTTTTGCTGGCACATGATGTTTCTTCATCATCTATTTGTACTCCCAGTTATACTGCATCAGGCTGATATTTCTGAAGCATTATTATTATTATATATATATAAATGTGTTATTTCAGTAAAATTTCTAAATTTCAAATAAACATTTTACTCAAAATATGCATTGCTTTCTGAACATACTCTTGCCAATACCAAAATCATAATTTTTAAACATCTAACTATTTAAGCAATCAGGTCATGAATGATAAGAAATCCAACATTTCATTACATGACCTGATACAAAAAATAATTCCACAGAAATGTATCTACTTTTATAAATTTTAAATGCAAATTAATTTTGATTTAAATGATCATTTTTATGTATTTACCTAGATTGCTGCTGTAAAAATTGCATATGCCTCTTCAGATGTTAATACTAATTTTTTAAATGTTTTTTTCAGGCATTTTTTTTTCCGACTAAAATTCATGAAAGCAATTGATATTGGATCAATCTGGTATTGCAATAAATTAAAATGCTTTATGTTCAGAGAAATATTCAACATCCACACACATTACATAGAAAACTTTAAACGGCTTATTTTTTAATCTTTTTGTAAAATTTCTAACAAGATGATAAAATTTTGCTATTTTCTATATACAAGTGAAGATAAATATATGGAAAACATTTTTTTTCTTCTTTTGCCAGAAGTTTACACCTCAAGAAGAAATTTCTTTATATTGAGTTGGTTATAATAAATACACATATTTCTTAAGTATTTCATAATAAAAAATTATATATGTAGAATTTTTTAAAATGAAATGCTCACTTAAAACTGAATCTCTACTTTCTAACTATTTCATTAAACTTACTTTTTTGCCAGTTTTATTCCACAGACAAGGCATAGATGTAGGTACAGTGTTCTCCTCCTTATTTGATATCTCTACAACAAATAATGCTGAAACATGATAACAAACTTCTCTTAAGTGTACAAGTATTCTCTTTCTACTAGGTAGATATAAATATCTTCTAACTGCGTTGGAGGATATAACTTTTAATTATAAGAAAATACAAGGTCTATCTGATCAAATAGATCAGGAAGTTTGTTCCCATTATACATCAATTTTTCTTCATACTAGACCTTTGATACTTTGTCCAACTCCATATAATTTTTGTTCGATATGATGATCTACTAATTAAATAAATCAGGAAATTAACAAAAGCATACTACTGGTGTTTTTTTGGAACATGTTATGATTTATGAAATATAATTCAGGACATTAGGGATTTAATATACTAGTTGAATTTCAATAAATTATAAATTATTTGGCAATTATAAACACAGTAATTGGTTAAACTTAAATTAGCATTAAATTAACAATATATGCATATAAGAGTTTTTTAAGTAAATACAGAAAAGAATTTAGATTCAATATGAACACATAATTTGGCAAATAAATCAACTAATAAATTTAATACAACACAAAATTAACTAAATACATAACATAAAAAATATTTTCAAAGTATGCATGAATACTTTTACTGGTATAAAAGAATTTGGATTTGAAATGTCAAACAATTCAGCAATTGTTTGTGAATTAGCGTGAAAGTTAATAAAGAGCATTTCATTTTGAATATTTGATATGTACTATCAATTCAGCATATAAATACATTAGTTATTCTTAATTAACAATAAACAAAAATATAAAGCTTTTTCCGAAAACACTCATAATTACTTTTCCTTTGATAAAGAAGAATAAATAAGAAATAAAATGTATACTAATACAGTAATAACATTCTTAATTCAGCACATTACAAGAAAAAATCAAATACGACAAATCAAAGCAAATACGTTACCAATCAAAACTGCTCCACCTAAATATAGTATTGGTCGCCAAAAATCGCGATAAAGCAAGCAATTATGTTAACATTCCAAAAAATACAAAGTATTTTAGCATAAATAAAGAAATAAAATTAGTAAGAGTCCTCAGATTTGAGATCTATATAACACCTTTTTTCAATAGAGTTCAAAAAAATTTCAAAAATTTGAGTTAAAAATGTAAAAACTTGTTAAATTTCGTTGATTTCCCATTGATCATCAATCGACCGGAAGTCGGGAAGGTTTGCGCGCGAGTTTGGTTCATTGTTGTTGTTTACGAAGTCGAACTTGTCCATAACCGGAAAGAGGGAAGGTTTGTAAATACTGCAGCGCGCTCATAGTAACGGTTGAACTCCCACAGAGATGAACCATGGAACATTCTTCAATTAGATTTCCGTTGTACTATCACTTTTACAGAAAGCAATATTGAATTAAAAGAATTTTAGAGCTTTTTTACAGAGAATGATATGCTTTGATATTTATTAATTTGAAATTAATTTATCCAGATAGGGATAATGGCTTTGTTGCCCTACATTCCTTTTCAATCAAACAATCAACAACCCTGCGAGCTGCCGTTTACTCGTTGCTACTCTTGCATGGAATCGCCTTTTCTATTAAGAGTTCCTTTAATTTTATTCAATAGTTTTTTTTTACGTGTGTTAACCTACATTAAAATTTAAAAAAAATTGCTGATGTTACTTGCAATGTAATACATGTAATAACCAAGCTTTTTAGCATGACTTTTGCTTTGCCTGGACCGAGCGCACTTTTTGATGGTGAGCAGAGACACTAGTATTAACATTTAAGATAATACCATTTGTATTTCCGGGGATAATAGCCTTTGTTGCTCTATATCCGTAAAACCTAAGAATCAGTTCCTGATAGAATGTCAGTATATTTTTGAAGCTAGTTAATGAATTTGAGGGCTATCAAATATGTGCCTGTTAGCTGATTGTCTGTATTTACAGTTGTATAGCTGAGCATGTATTGCATGAATTACTGTTTCTTATATATTTGTAATTTTATGGGCATTCATCTTCAATGTTGGGAATTCCTAATGCAACCATTCATTTTTTCCTTATTATTGAAAAAAATAAATAATCTGTGCAATTTGATGTTTTTCGGGAGAACCAATTTACATGAGGTATTTTTGGGGTGGATTTCAAATGTAATTGAAATTCTTGAAATTTGCTTTGGTAATAAACATCTCTTTGAGAACTAAGACAAGTAAATATGTTTTTTTCTGTCATCCTCAACTTATTCACAAAAGAATGTACCCTTTCTTTGGGTGCATTAGTGCCTTTTTATGACAATTGTTTTAGTTACCTGTTCTCTTTCTTAACATGGGACGTTTCAGCACCTCAAAGCTGCGCTTGGGAACAACGGAATAAGCTACCTAAAAATAGACATTTAATCATATATTTGATACCACTACCTCTTGAAAACAAATCAATGTGACACTTAAAAGAGCGTGAACTGGATGTCTTAACTGAAAACTATTTATGTAAAAAGAATTTAAGTATGGATAGCTATTTGTGTGCTAACTAAAACTTTACTAATCTTTCTAAATTTTTCGACAAATTTGAAAACAGTGAACAATGGGTAATTTTTTTTGGTGCTATATCTTAATCAATGTTAATAAACAGAGTTCCATACCGATTTTTTTTGTAGCTTAACATAGCTTCTTATCTTTCTCTTCCTCTCAGGGGTTTACCTTTAAATAAATACAGGCATCATGACCCCTAGATATACTAATCCCATGGTACCCTAATGATCCTCTCTATTTTCAATCCTTTGTGTCAACCAATTGTTTTCTTTTCTTTTGAAACAGTATAACTAGATTTATTTATCTTAGCCATAAATCTCAACTCTCATTCATAAAACATTCTCTTATCATTTTCTCATTATCTTTACTTAACTCATTAGTAGTTAAGAACTAGAATATAAGGGATAGAGGATGAATGTTTTACTTAACACTATATAATGATTTATAAAAATATTTCCTTGTATAGGAAAATTTAGATGAATGTAACAAGTCTAATTGGTAACTTAGCTGAAAAATGAACAACAAATCATCTCCTTATTAAAGAACCTTATTTACTTTCAGCTCATGGTATAAAAGCAAAACGAATTTATATGGTGAATAGATACTTTAAAATTTTAGTTTTGAAATCAGGTCTTGTTGTACAAATACCCTTTCCTTCCCCGAAAAGCTTTATTGAATAGAACAGTAGTTTAACTATTATTCTAGAAAGAAAAGTATTTTGTAATTCTTGAATTATTTAAAATTCAGCTACTCATTTTTTAAAGCATTAACTTACTGCACTAGTAATTATCAGAATAGCTGGTTAGCTTTTATTGCAAAATAACTTGTAGCTGTAATGTTAAAGATAGTTTACTGAATTAGTCTTTAGCTGTTGAGTTTTTGAAATCAGTGTTGATTTGTAGAATGTGTAGGTATTTATGTTGATAAATATAAAATAGTACAAGGGTGAAGAAATAATAGAAATAAAACTATTTTGACAAGAGTTCAATCTGAAATGGTTATTTAAGCTATTAGATTACTTAAGCTTTCTTAGTTTGCTCTTAATGGGGTTTCAGAGTAATGATTTTGGTTGATTTTTTAAAATATCTGCATGATTCATCCTTATATAAAAAATTAAGGTAAAAAAATGTAATAAAAAGAATGTTGGCTTTAAAAGGTATGAGTTTGCTTTTATAGAAATAAAACTTGAAGGAAGTTTATAAGAGACGTTTTTAATTTAGCTGCAATAAATCATCAATTTGTTTGTAAATACCAAAAAACATGTTGTGCCACTTTTAAAACTAATAAACTTTGCGAGACATATTTGTAATAAGTACTGAAAATGTTCAATAACACTTGTGATTTGTTTTATTTTATTATTTTTTATGATTTTAAAAAATTGTAATGAGTATTTTTGCAAAAGTAATAAAGTATATTATTCCCTTTCTAGAAGATATGCTCAATCAAATGATGGATGATGAAGATGAGGAGGATTCTAAGAAATTTGATCTACTTTTAAAAACATTTTTATCTTGGTGTTGTGCTACCAGCCCCCATGAAATGTATGTAATATATTCAATGTATTTAATTTTTAATACTTTACTAATGCCAATCATGATGTTAATATCATTGTCTATAGGGGTTTAAACTAATCATTTTTCATTATTATGTTTTTTGTAGAAATTCGGCTTTGGTCTAACCACATTCACTCTTTTAAATATGAATGTATTTGATATTTATTAATTTTTTCAAACCCTTTTTTTCTAAAAATCTTAGTTTTGTATTCTAATTTATTTTTAACAGTACTTCGCCTAGTATATTAAACCCTAATTATTTTATAATGCATTTAAACATGCTGTTACTTGTTAAAATATAGGAGAATCAGGTAACTGTTGGCAAACAAATTGTTCTCAGCTAAAAGCATCTTTTCAAAAGGAATACCATTTTAAGATAAATATTAATAATTTTTTTAAGATAAGCATCAATAATCTTGGGGGAAAGAAAAAAAAACCTAAATATTTTTTTTTCTTTCAAATTATAATTTATTAAAGCATAAACATTTTTTTAAACCTTGACTTACCAAACTGTTAAATGTTTTCGTTTAAAATATTTCTTTTCTTATTCCAACCTTTAAAATTATAGAAAAATAGTTTGGAAATCAAATTATTTTTTGCATTAGTTTTTTTAATCCAATCTTTTCAAATAAAAGGTGGAAAATAGATTTTGTAAAAATCATACCCCATAGTATATTCTTCTAAGAATATTCTGGGCTGGCTCAACCTAATGTACTACTTGTGCATTTGCATTATAGCAAAATTGATTTAACTCATTGAATTATGAAATGCACGCTCTCGAAGGTACCTAGAGACTTTTGAAATGGTATGTAGACAGTCCTGTACAAAGAAAAGGTCCAGTGTCCAAACAATTTCAAATATTCCCTCCTTATTCACTTAGCAATGATTGGTTCTATTGGTAACAGACCTTATAATTTTGAACCTCAATCATGTGATGAGGATAACACCTTAGTTGGCATGGTGAGTCTTTAATAACATCAAGGCTCGAACCCAGAACTCGACGAAAACCGCCGGTTGCGAGTCCGCAACCATGACCACTAGGCAATCACGGCCATTACTCATCAATGAAAACGTACGTAGGGTAATATCAAGATAAAACACACTGTCATAATGACTTTGTTAAAAACGAGATAACCATTTTTAAATATTTTGTTGACAATAAGTTATGTATATTGCAGTCCTGGCCAACCCTTGAGCTGCATGTGTTCTATTTGGTGACAACCTGTGACCTGCAGATCAAGGTTATCTGGACAAAAATTTAAGCTTTTATTGGATGTAAAAATAACAAAGAACACTCTACTCGGACTCATTTGTATCATATCCCATTACTATGCAGTATCTTAGTATACTGGCTCAACTTTCATCACAATTTTTTATTTATTTACTTGTTCAGAAAGAATTACGAAGTTGATCTTATTTTAAAAAGTGTGCAGGCTGTCTTGTGAGAGTGGGTGATATACAATGCATACCTAACCAGCAAACTTACTAAAGAGTGCAGGTGTGCATTACTAGACTTGTGGGAGAGGGGTGCAATGAGTGAATCAGGTGAGATAGCAGCATCCTGTCTGTCTGCAGCATATCTAATATATTTGACCCACAAGTTTATGGTTCCTGATAAATTGACTCTCTGATGTTTTTTGATTGCTTATAATTTTGCACCAGCATTGTGTTGTAACTGTAGGACAGTTCTTTAAATAATATTTCATAGAAATACATTTCATTCAATGAAATATAGTTTCCCTTAATTTTTTGCAGAATGTTCTTGATTTCTCATAATGGGGCTTGGGAGAATTAGTCAATTACTGCCACTCCTGAGGGAGAAGTAGTTGCAGTTTTTAACATGAGAATTTGAGTTGGTGTTAAGAGCCAAATCTAAAAAGGCCATAAATTGAATTCATCTCAAACATGCAAGCACTCACACACATGCAATGCGGCCCGCCATGATGAGATGAATTTCCAAAGCAGCTCACAAAGATCTGTATTATGCAATTGTCATGTTTCTATCTCAAACCATAATTAATTGCCTGTTTAATGAGATGGTTTGCATATTTTCTTTGAGGTAGGTAGGTTATGTTGTACTAAAACTTTTTTTTATAATGATTGAAAAAGAAAACATTAATATAGATAGCTTTCTTGATTCTCCATTCATTATGATACTTAGTTTCTTAAGGCCATTTTAAAGAACATTTAATTAATTTAATCAAAATCAAATTTACTTATTTTAACTTTTTTCCTAAATTTTTTTAATATATTCATTTAATAATGAATATTATTACAAAAATAAATGCTTGTAATTGTATTTTATTTTGTCTGAGAAATCAATCTTGAACATGAACTGAATGTAAATCTTGGTGGCAATCTGCTCTTGAATTTTATATACGGGTGATATGCCTTCGGGTTACCCTAGCAATCCTTCTCTATTTTTGACCCTCCTTGTCAACCAATTTTTGTCTTTTCTTCAATTTCTTCATGTCTAGACCACAGTTAAATCTTGTTTGGCACAGCATAGCCATATCTGGCTCTTGCTCCAATAAACTTTACATTCTTTCACTCCCTCCCTCGCTTGCTTAAATTTCATATAATTGTTTCTTCCTTTTCTACAATACAAGGTATTACTGTTACTGTATTTAATTAATTTTATTTTGAATCATTTGGCTGTCTCTAGCTTATAAATATGTGGCATTCCTTAAACGACGCATTGCTCAACTTATATGAAACAATAAATATATGTGTGTCAAAGAAACATAATTCAAGTTGATTGCTTGTGATGAATTTTAATACTTTTCAAATGCCTTGACACATAAATAATTATTAAAGGCTTCAGATAAGAAAATAAAAGGAATGATTGAGAGAAAATCACAAGTCTTATAACCAAATAATATAACCAATTATTCTTTTAGTAAAGATTCGTATGAGGAGAGAGGGCTCTGATTGGTGAGTAAATTAATATTATTTGAAATTAGTAATATATTAAGACACTGATATATTTAAAAATTTAATTTTAAGTTTTCTTTGACTTTTTAAAACTATATTCACTTTTTGAGAATTGAATTTCTTACTGCTTCTGTAATTTTTTTGATTGAATTTAAAGAAAAGTTTTAAGTGGACAAATAATATCTGATGAAAAATATTTTGAACCTTGACTGGGTCAGCACTTAAGATAACTTTTCGTGTAATGATCATTCTTGACTCAAAATATCAAGTCTGTGCAGGATTTTACTTGTTACTTACTTTCTAACATTTCATTCTTGGTTGTTCTCATAATTTCATGAACTGTTTGTTAGAATAGAAGAACAAATTAAAAAATCTTATGATTTGCTTTATTAAATCAGATATATAGCTTATTTTATTGAGTTTTAGAATCTGTCATTGAATAAAAATTGAAACTTTCAATGCAGATTCAATTTGTTCTTTTATTGTTTGTGTTTATTTTCAATGAAGAAACAATGAACCATTATGGTTGGAAATTCCTTATATATATATATATATATATATATATCTATATATATATATTAGTTACAGGCTCTCAATTAAAATTGATTAATTCAAAACTTTAGTTTGCATAGTACTAAACAACAGCAAATATATATTTTAAAAATAATTTCATACACATGAATACATTTTTTTTATTTAAAAATTTAAAACTTATTTTTCTTTAATTTTTTTAATACTGATTTTGAAGGGGGGGGGGATTTACTGCTCCTGGTTACTATTATTAAAAATGAGGGTAAGGTTTAAAAAAAAGTCCTCATTCAGATTGACCTTTGGGAAACTGAAAAAATCAGAGCAAAAATGAATAAACAGCTTGTTACATTGGGCTATATTACAATTTTCTGTTCAACTGTTTGGGTTTCTTTCTAATTGTTTGTTTGAATTCAGAATCCCTTCCAATTAAATGCAATGTGATTCATGTAGATAAAATTGAAGTAATGAAGTGTATTGAATAGATTTGATGAAATGTATACAATCAATAATTTGTTATTGAGATTGGAAGTTTATTTGTTGATTATGAATCTAAGTGAGATGTCTGAACCAGCTCTTCATAATCTACAAAATGATCAGAGGGATCATGGAAAAGATAGTTAAAAATATGTAGGAACTGAACCCTCAATTCCTGCTATTCTACTTATTCAAACCTTGGTGAATTGATGAGAAACAAATGATGCTTCAAGCCAATTTAGGCAAATTAGCCATAGAGAGAGTAGATAGTCATTAGAATTAAAATATTCAAAATAAGTTGTCTTGGTTCATCTGTGTGTGAATATCCATTCATTATACTATTATTTAAAATTGGCAATAGAAAAGGGAAGCTATCAATAACCAGCAGGCATTACTTGATGGTTTTTGAAAACTTAGCTATATTTAAGATTGCGAATTATCAAGTTGCTTTTTCTTCTAAACTATGGAACATTTTCTTTAATTCTGATAGTCTCAGAAATTTAATCAACTTGCAGAATCAAGCATATGTATATAGTCAATCCATAATTTTATATTACTCTAGTACGTCTAGTCATATTCAAATTTGTCTTGCTTTGTGATAATTTTTTAGACTAATGATTTTAATAATAAGGCAATAACATTTTTGGGGAGTTGAAACTAATATGCTTTCATAAATATTTTTTCATCTAGAAAATTTAAATTGTCCACACACACACGCACAAAGGCAGCACTTCATAAAAGAACATCTTACTACTACTTTGAAATTTTCAATGAGTAGCTAGTCATGTTGAATTTTCTTAACATTAGATGTGACTACTTAGGAAAATCTCATCTTGGGATACATAAACTACTGAAAAAAAAAAATTTGAAAAATCTATTGCCTCCATTTTCAAAATCAACCAGCGGATGAGCTTGAACTGTTAATTTATTTGATTCAATATATAAATTGACTATTTGTACTAATTAGTACATTTTTCTACTTTGTACTTATTTTTTTATTTATAAATAGTGGTTATCTTATATGGTATTTATACCAAAATGTACATGAGTAGTTTTTATTTTAATTTTAACTTTCATACCAGTTTTTGTATAATTTAAAATTATTCTGCACAAATATATATAGAGAAAAAAATTATTTCATTGAGTTAATTATCTTTTTACTTCACTAAAATTAAGATTTAATTTGCATTAGCTCTAGTCAATATTTGCACAACTTACTTAGTTAAACATTATAAACATTCTTGAAAATTTTTTTTAATAAGGTGAGAGAGAAAATGTTCTAAGGTTAGCCCTGTTGTTATTAAAGGGGTTAGATCAAATTATCCAGTATGATTTGTCAATTTTAGGAATTTAGAAAAGCAAAAAAAAGATTTTCATTCTGATAGCAATTTCTCCTGTCAACTTGTTAGTTTTAGTTGATTATGTGAGCAGAAGAAAAGGACAAGTAACAAGCAGAGAAATTAGGGATAAAATATTCATTGTGTTTCAGTGTTGGTAGTGGATAAAGTTTTCTGATTTATAGGTGTTACAGGACTGAAATCAAATAAGGAAACTTAATGAAATGCATTTTTATACTATCTATAATGTGTATACTTGAGAAATCTTGTCTTTTTTTGTTTGAAGACCAGATTATATTACTATCTGAATTTTGTTCTGTAGAATTTAAGTGATTGATGATGAGAGAGGGTGTTCAAATAAAAAATTTTGTTGATTAATTTACAGAAGGTACTAACTCTTTAAAATTTAATCCATGCTTCAATAACATGACTTATTTTCGGTATTTTTTATGAAATGGTGGTATATTAATTATGTTGTATTTATGTATGTGAAATGATTTTTTTTTTCAGAACTGAAGGATTTGAGAAAATAACAGATATTGTTAACAATTTACGATTAAATTGTACTAAATCTGCAGAAGCTCAAGAATCTTATGCTCGTCAGACTGAAATTTATAATGAACAATATGCTAAGTTAGGTAAGTTGTAAAATTTTCGTTATTCTCAATTATTTGAAAAGGATTTATTTTTTAAAAAATATTTTTTGAAAGAATGTTTCATAATTTAAAAGGTATACTTTAAATTATAATTTCAATGTCACACTTTCTGTTCTTGTTTTTATATTTTAGAAGAAGATATTGCTGGTTTAAGAAAAGTTCATGCAGTAGCTGCATCACAATTACAGCAAGCAAGGAAAATTGAGACGAGAAAAATGAGTTAGTAAAATATTTTTAACCATCTTTAAAATTCATAACTTGCATTAAGTTTTAATTATATTTTTGAATATTTGCATTTTATTATTTATACCTTTGATATTTGTATCACATACTTCAATTTATTTAATGAGTGAAACATAGATACTATTATCATTTTCATGTTTTTTCAATTCCATATATTTTTCTGCAAAGCAAAGGAAAAAGATTACTAAACACTAATTTTAACATATATGACAGCTTAAGTAGTAATCTGAAATGGTATCAAAAATTTCAATATTTTTGGATTTGAAACTTTTTTTTTTTGTGTGATTTTTTTTCTCCTAAAGTTATGCTTAACAAAAAAAAAAAAAAAAAAAAAAAAACCATCCTGTGAGACAACTCCTTTCAACTGTCTCCTATCCCAAGGGAACATTAATAAACAAAGGCATGTCATCCCAAAAGGGTTAATGTATGGAAGTATTCTTTATATTTTCAACAAATAGAATTATTATTGAACATTAACTTTCTTCCTTAATGTTTCGATGTCAATGGAAGTTCTTGATACTAATCATATATGCAATCAACAGAAAGTATGAATACTTGTATTTATAATTTAGGAAGTCATTAATCAAATAGAATATATATGAACCACTTTATTATTATTTTCTTTGCTTTCTAGAATATGAGGCCATTGCAAAAATTATTTATCAACTACCAGATCGTAAGGAAACAATGAAACAGTTAGAAGAAATTCAAGTTGATATTGATGTACTTGAATCAGAAACAGGAATTCTTTTTAACAAATTAACTGAGCAAGAGAAATACTTGAGTGTTCTTTTGACTTCTGCCATTGAAATGAAGAATAAATTGATTGGTATGAATATTTTATGTAATATAACTAATATTTAGTATAAGTATCAATTCGCTCAATTTACAGACAAGTGACATGGAGTCAAAATTGCATGACACCTTTTGCAGTTCTATCATATGCAATGCATTGATATACAAAATTCCTTTTTGTAGGCTTGTATTGATATCCTGTGCTTCAACTTCATTTGCTTGTATAAATTTAATTATATTCGTACTTTATGTTTTATTCATGTACTATTTTTTAGTACATGAAAATAGTTAATCTTAAATAAGATTAAATAATTTTCTGTTTTAATCAAGCTTCATTATTTAACTGTGATGATTATATAGTTATTTACTCTTGCATGTCTTGATTAAACTATCATTTAGTATACTTGTGGTTAATACAAGTATTAATATGTAAACATTATTTATCATAAATTGATTATGAAGTTTATTTAAAAGTTGAAACAAAATATTTATGATAATGCAATTCTAGTTTAAGTGATCTACCTAAGAAACATAAATATGAAATTTTACATGTAATTTCAAATATAATAAGTGATATGGTAGCATTACAGCTCTTCCAAAATTTTACCTTTTTCATATATGTTGGTAATTTTTTTTTTTAAAAAAAATTAAATATATTTTTAGACTTGTGTATGGTGATATATGAAATAAATTATTCAAATCTAAATTTGGATGCATCTAAATTAAAAATCTTGAGTATGTGTTTAACTTATGATGGCAGGTTATACAAAACGGTATCAAAATTTATTTTTTGCATGGAGAGAAGAGATGTAGTGTATTGTGTAATTCCCTAAATTAATAACATATCTTTGTATCTTTTAAATATTTTTGAAAACTGTAACAATCAATAACAGTTAGTAAAAGACAGTTAATATCATCTAGAACAATAAATAATCAAACCAAAATTTATGATTATTCACAATGATGATCATGGTGCAAAATAATTTTTAACAAGTACAGTTCTGTTCCTATTCTAAAAACCACTTAAAGCCAGTTGAAACACCTTTTATAGATAAATTCAGTTTCTGAGGAAATTATGTTTGACTTATTTGATATATATTTATAATTAGATCTTATTAATGTTATATATTACTTTTTAAATATTGTAATTTTGTTCATTCAAAACAATTTTATTACTAAATTTTTTTTCCTTAAGAAATTTCGATATGTCTGCTTTCTATAACTAATTATATGGTGCACAACATGACATTTGTTGGTATGTTGTACGTATATTTTTAAAAATTAAAACACCAATTTAAATATTTAAATTGCACATTTTCTGTTTTCTAGAACACTTATGATACAACTTTTAAAGATTAAATATAGAAAAACTTGTGGTGAATAACCAATCACAGCTTTAAAACTGAATTAGCATAATGCTGTACTTTCAGCTGAGATAGAAATTCATTGTGCTTAAGTTTCAGTTTTATCAATTTATTTGCATATAAACAGCATGCAGCTCCATTGGTCCCTGATTCCATTTTAAATATATAATTTATTGTTAACAAAGTCTTCCTGAAAATTGGCTTTGTTTAAAAAATCAATCAATTTTTTTAAGAATTTAAATATTTTAGTTGAAATTCATTATCATTTAATAACTTTCTCTGAAATTAATGTTTCACATCGTATGTTTTGTTTTACAGTTTTCAAAGTTATTTTTTAAAAAGTTAATTTTTGCTTGGTTGTTACAGTACAATTCAGGATATTTAAAATTGATTAAATTAAGTTATTTTAAAGTTTTTAGAATATATCAAATAACACATTTTTCACTTTCAGTTAAAGCTATAAATTTGATTTCCATTGAGCTTAAAGCAACACAATTTTTTTGTAGGGAAGGGGGGGGGACTTTTAAGATCTTGGTCCATTTCAAAGAAAACAATGTATCTACTTGTGTGGATTGTTTCTCATTTAACTTGCTGCAGTAACTAGAATCCAAATACATAGTTAATGTATTATTCCAAGTATTCAAATTCATCTTATATTATGTCTGGTTTCAAATACATAATTAAATATATCAATTACTACAGTCTAATGATTCATTTATACTTTGCAAAACTGTAGCAAATATTTATGGCAAATGCAATATCTGGCCAAGATCTACTTGAAATAAAAGATATATTTAAGTTCTATATGTTATTCATTTCATCAGTTCCATATTCGCTCCCAAGATACCTTAGCTATCCTTCTTCGTTTTCAATCTGTCTTATCAATCAGTTTTTACTTTTTTTTTCAATTTCTAATGTCTAGATCTTGCACCATTAAAACCCACAGTCACTCACTCACTCTTATGTCTAGAACACTATCTAGTTATCTAGAACAAGTCTGGTTATGTTTGACACTAAAAAGCTAGATTTGACTCTTGCGTCATAAACCTCAATTTTCACTGACTCACATTTTTCATTTCCATTTCTTCTATATCATTTTCCTTTTACTCTGCTCTTTATTTTCTCTTTGTTACTCTTTTATTTTCTTGTTGCTATTTTGCTCCTTATATTTCCTTGAACTCACTTGAAAGAGTAATTTAATCTACCTTCAAAGCAAAGTTTTATATTTTAAGTTTATACAGTGTGTTAAGTAATTATAAGACCATTAATGAATTTGTGCATTTCTGAAGTCATGATGTGCAAATTTTAAACATGTGAATTTAAAATGGACCAAGAAACACTTTCTATACTAATTGCAACTGTAAAAATTCATCTAAATTTTACAAAGATCTACTCATTTTTCTAAAAATTGAATGAAGTGTCTGTTAAGAAAATATAAGACCACCTTAGAAAATCAGCATATTATACATTGTATCAGAATCATTATAAAACACTAATGTATTTTGTAATTGCATTACCTGAGAAGCATAGGTGCAGATTTTGATTTTGTTATACATGATTTATTTGAACATACTAGTGGAAAACAGTTATTTGAGGACAAAGTGAAAAAAAATTATTTTATAAGGATACTGGTAAATCTGGAAGAGAAATAGCTTGGTTAAATGTAGCTCTCTGAAACTGTCATTCACAGTGCCATAATTAAAAAAGATAATTCCAACTAAAAAAAATGTGAAAAAGAATTTTGATAACACAAGACAATCAATACATTTTTTTTGACTGTCAGCTAAAAAAGGTCTTTCGACTCTTAAAATTTCGTTTTAGCAAAAGGAACTTGTTACCATTTGAAATAGTCCTAAATCAAATATTAATACAATGCTTTAAAAATAAAGTAAACACCAAATTTATTGGAGCATCAAGAAGAAAGATTGAACTGGGGTAAAAATGTCATATCATGAAATGAGTGGAAACAAATATTTTCTGAAGAAAAGAAATTTATCTTCTGGCAGTCCTGGTAGCTATAAACACTATTGGCATGACTTGAGGAAGGAACAGAAAGAATGTTTCTGTTGCTTAATGGGAGGAAAAGATTGGTAATAGTTTGGGGAGCCTTTGATGTCATGATGGATTGTGTGGTTTACAGTGAATTTCAGGATATGAATTCTACACAATATCAAGTTAATCTATATGATCATCTGATACTGTTTTAACCTTTATTAGGATCTGCTAACTGGATATTTCAACAGAACAATGCTTCTTGCCGTATTTTTAAATCCACCCAGAAGTGGTTTAAAAATTGGGAGGGTGAAGAATAATAAAAGCTTATGTTTTTCAAGATAACAATGTTGAATTATATGTGGGAAAACCTTTGAGGCATATTATTTTGCAAAATCAATGCCAATAATAAATAGTTTTCATCAGCCCATGAGTTTAAAATAGCCATAGTAAAAGAATGACATAATATTTCTGAAATTGAACTTAACCACCTGTTTATTTCAATGAAAAGCAGAGTGTTTGAGGTGATCAGGAAAAATGGAGGACAAATATATTAACTTTTTTTAAAACAAGTAGACTTATACTTTGTTAAATGATTTTTTTCCAATATTTTTGTCAACTTAATCATTTATTACATTATTCAAATTTATTGAAACCTAAGTATAATAAATATGTTGTAATATATTTCATTTGCTTAAAATGTATTTGAAACTTTTATTTCATAATTTTCAAAATTAAAATGGTTGTATGATTTTCGAATGGACTGTGTATGTATTCTGATGTAAAGGTATACAGTCTTCTGTTTGCTCAAAATTTACACTAAATTTTTATATTATAGGTCATAACTTTGTTATTTGTAAAATACTTAATTCTCTAATTGAAGTTTCAAAATTAGTTCTCTGAAAACAATGTCATTGACAAAAAACAATAAAATACAATCCTTCATAGTGTACGAACCATAGCACATGGTTCATTCTTGTGATAACTGAGATAAACCCAAATGTGATTTAGTTTTATTATTTGCCACTTTGATGCAGATCTTAAGTACTCTATTGCAACATGCAAATACTTCTCTTTCCTTTACTACATATTCTTCTGGTTGTTGCATCTACTCAGGACCATCAAGGTGTCCTTACAATTAAGCTTCTTTTACACCTTGTTGTTTAAAGAGTACTATACAAATAACTTTATTGCATCAAAAATTACAAGTGAGGCAAAGATGTCAGTAAAATAAATACCCACTCTTTTCCTAATCCCTTGGACCACCTGTCTAGCTTTATATTTCTTCACATTATTTTTCTCATGTTTGTTATATACCCACTTACAACCTAATGCTTTCATATTTGAGTTTGGTTTAACTGAATCCTGAACCTTCCTATCTTGCATTAATATAATTTCCTCCTATTGTTGATTTATGCCATTTATTTTTTACTGGGGGAATTTGAATTTCTGAAAGCATTCTTAGCATTTCAATCATTTATATTATGCATTAAGGAGTAGTTCTAAGCTACTGGAATCTTTATTTTATAAACATTGCCAAGAATTATTTCCTTTTTTAAAAAAATATTTTAATTTAGTTTATATACATAACCATAATATTTAATTTTACCAAACAAAGTTGTTACTTTGTTTTACGTTGCATCAATTCAGCATAAATACTTTTCAATCGTACTTTTTTTTTTTATAAACATACCCTTTATCCTCTGCTATGCACAGCACAACCTATAAATATTCTACAATTTTCGCTTAATTCTGTAATTTATTCTTATAAACTTTTGAATTTTATGCATATGTTAATGAACCAAATGAAGGACAATGTTTACTGGAAGGCTTAGAATCCAACAACATTTTCAAGAGGTGTTCTACCCTCTAATAATTTATGAATACATTTGCATTTTTGTGTATACATAGATAAAGACTTGAGTCCATAACCTTGACTGTAAACCACTATCTTGGAGTATAACTAATTTCATCTGCACATGATCTTGTGAACCTTTCACATACACCATTTAATTCTGGGGCATATAAATGTACTCTTGCCTTTAGTACCTAAATCATTTTTAAATTTCTTGAATTCTTGATATCAAAACTCCATCCCATTGTATAAATGTATTACATCTACTATTCTTGAATAGTCATTGATTTTGATTTTTAAAAAAATCCCCCCCCCCCATTGAATAAATAGGTTCTGATTCCCATAAATTCGTATGAACTATTTTCTAAAATAGACTTTGTTAACCGTTTGTAAACTTAATTTTGCCTTAAGGATATTCTATTTTTTTCAGCTAAATGACGCGCCATGCATGACTGATCATCGTTTTTAATATTTTTTCTTCTAATAATTTTATTGATTGATTTTTATTGATATCTTTAATCATAGAAATATTAACATGGCATAATCTAATAATAAGGTTTAATTTTTAAGTCATCTATGCTAACTTTCCAATAAAAGTTAACTATGTGCTAAATTCTTGCTGAAAGGCAGAAAATAAGTATTAATTGTTAGAAAATTAAACACTCATTGCATTCTTTTTCGAATTATTTTTAAATCCATCTATGTCCATTTTAGCTCCATTTATTGGATTCCTTCTCGTATTGGGCATATGAAACATTTAAAAAAGTAAGTTGAATAACCCTTAACATCTTCAATTAGAAAGTTAGTATCACCTACCCTTTTACTTCACAAATGTGCTTCTTACCCACAAATAATTCTTTAGTGGGGGAAGCATCTTACAGTTCTTAAACAAGTCTCATTCATAATAAAAATTGGAAAATGTGGCCGAATCAGTCGAGCATTTCTCTCAACTGCTTCGTACTCCCAATAGCTTCTATTGATTATTAATTTCACGACGAAAACTTGTTCATTTCATTCTACATTTTGAAACATTGGGATTATGTGTCCAATGTTCACAAAATTGCCCATTTCTGTAGCCTATTTTTCTTCTATTGACTAGATTTTCTTGAAGTTTAGTTGGTTTGGTTGTGGTTTTATTAATGTAAAAGCAAATTGAGGGCAATTGGCGATGGATCTCAAAATTTTGAGCCTCTGTCAAGTGATGAGGATAACACTTGAGCTGGCACCCCTCTCCTAACTTCCATACCACGCCAGTGGGAGAACTTTGAGCCACAACAGATTTAACTGGCATCAGCCCCGGCTACATGGCAGGTCTTTAGTGGCATCTAGACTCGACAAAAACCACAATTCCACTACCATGACCACTAGGCTACTTCAGCTATGATTTTCTTGAAGAACCAACACAGACCACTGCATGCAACATACTTTTTATTAATGTCATTTTGTTCAACATTAATGTTACATGTTTGAATTATTTTCGGATGTTAAATGTTCGTACATTTTCAGTAGCGTTTTAAGTTCTGCTACAGGTGAATTCAGCCAGCTTTGTTTATAAGTTGTTTTTTAACTTCCAAATGGGTTAATTTTTTATATGCCAATTTTATAAAGTAGGCGTACTCTGAAAGCAATCTTCTAAAAATTTGTAATGCTATTATAAATTTAGAAATTGTGAAACAGGCTTTTTTATCTTAAGTTTGCTTTTCACTAACTCTTTTGCTTAAAATTCCAATAATAGGATTTGGATTAAATCATAGGCCAAATAAAATTAATCTATCAAAATCACTAATGTGACTCTTGAAGTAGGTTACTAGTTAGACATCAAAATATTCCATGCTTGCTTACTATCTGTTATGTCCTGAATCAAGGGAAGAATTTTTTTTCTACATCTTGATAAATCATAATATAAAATTTTTGCTATTTCATCTGCTATGACTTTGACATAATATGAAAATTAAGCCCATTGAAGACATAGATGTATTTAATAAGGGAATTTCCTTTTTAAGTTACCTGATTAAATTAAAGAAATTAAAAGACTTGCATTTAAATACATTAAATGCTGTTTTTATAACTAATATTTTAATACCTGTTTTAATATCTTTATAGCATGTAGAAATGGATATTTCTTACATTTAAGATTAAAATTCAGGAAATTGCTCTCATTTCTCAACTAATGTTACTCTTGTAATTTTTCTATGCATTTCAACAATTCAAAATATAATTGAGATGTACACAATTTTAATTTGTTAAGAGCTCATCTTCATAAGCAGTTTATTTAAATTGAACTGAGAGCTTATAAAAAGTATTTTTTCGATGTCAATAACTCAATGATTGGTTAAGAAGTATGAAACAGCTTATTAAATTAGAATAAAGTCTGTTTGTTTGTTTTTATTTCAAAATGATTTTTTTCTGAAAATCAGGTGCAACAATTTTGTTTTGTATGTCTTTAAGAGATTTTTAAAATGAATCGTAATTTCATAAACTTTTATTGATTTATCATGTTATGAACTATTTAATTGTTGATTGTTATTCCTTCAATTGTTTTACAGTCAAAGCTGAATTTTGTTACATTTTTCAAATTTTGTTGGTTTCTCTACTATAATTAAAAGTATTTTTTTGTTTGAAAAACCCATGTTTTATGTATTCCCTTTATTGATGTAATATTAATTAGATTCTTTGTATGCTTTAAAAGGGTATCAAAGTAGTATTCCTTTAAATATAAAGGTTAACTAATACTTTTTATGTATTATAAAATGTGCTATTAATTTTTTTTTTTTTTTAAATATATATTACTGACATTATTTCCTATTTTCCAGTTTTTAATGAAAGTGTCTGAAATTACTGTACAATTATTTGAAATTATTTTGAAATATTTATTTGTGTTGCTGTTTCTTGTATAGTTTTTCTCTGGTCTTTTTATTGTTCAAGTTGTATAACAAATATGATGTAAATAGTTTTCAATGCTAATCTAGAATATATTCCTGGTTTTGTGAGTTTTTTTTTTTTTTTTAACAAAAACGTTGAGTATCATGTGATAGATTACCATGTTTTTATTACAACAAATAAGATCATTTGCATAGTAAAAGAGAAAGATGTGTGATTGTATTTAATTTATTCAATCCTATGTGTTTCAAAGACAACTTGAAATTAGTTGTTAATTTTCATTTTTTGTTACAGAGGAAGAACCAGAACACAAAGATTCTTATGAAAGTGATTGATATTTTGCTGTTTTAATGATCTGAAGCTCATTTTAATACCTATTGAATTCTTTTGTAAATAGTCTATCTGATGTATTCTGTATTTTCATCATTTATTTTATAGTTAAGAAACATTTTCATAATATTTTCTATTTTACAGCTCATTAATTAAAAATAAATTTTACTGTTATGACTTTATTATATTGGATTTACATTATCTTATGAATTTAACTGTCCCTTATTGCATCCAAACCAGAAGTAGCTTTAAAGTGAGAATCTGTATTCTTGTACTAATAAAAATTCATTGACGTAAGAATGAGGGAGGTTATGTAGGATTGTAACCACACACACACATATAACAATTGCTGTATTTTGAAATTTTAAACATGTCATTTATAATGAAGTAATTTTTTTAATTTTTATTTATAAGAAACATATTTTCTTTTTTTTCAATCCATGGTTTTGCTTTCATGAAAATATCTTAAGTTTTAAAACAACATGAAATTTTGAAAAAAAGTATATGAATATCACAAACACATAATATTAGAGAAAATTTCACCTTTCAAAACATGTTTTGTTCCATTTGTTGTCTTGAACAGTTTGGCATATTTGTTTCAAACTAATGTGGCAAGTTACCAGATTACTTTAAATCAGGCAATCCTGCTTTCAAGCTAAATTGATGTTTACTTGTTATTGGAAAGCCATATGCAGTATTTCTCATGCGACTTGTTCTTTCATTTCTATTTATTACTCCCACTGAATTAATTTGAGACAATTTTGTATGTGTTTTTGAGGAACCATGAGTGATAAAAAAGATACTAAAGAAACTAATGACTTTTTTTTTGTATCAGTTCCAGCTGAGGAAGAATTCCAGACTGAAGTTTCAAGGAAGCATACCAAATAAAGTATGGACAAATAGATATTTTTCAAAAATTCAACTTACCTTGTCAGCATCAAGTTCTTTGAGAATGGAATATTTGGAGAAAAACACTATTCCTTTTGCAGAGCATTATGACATTGGATTATATGTTACTGATAATTTATGGGAAGTCAACTGAACTTTTATAAAACTCGTGGCTGCCAAGTTCAAATGAAACATTTCCATGTTAAGAAAATGTAATGTAAGGATTCAGCACAGAGGTCTGCATTGTTGGAAGTGGATGACTTACAGTTGCTCATGAAATGGAGCCCTCAGGAGCTTATCTTCTTTAGATTAGCATGGGCATCATGACCTTGAGGCAACCTAGAGATATTTTCTTTCTCAAGGTTTATACTGTTTTGGTAAACACAAGCAATGTCTCCTCGGGATACCCTAGCAATCTGTCTCTATTTTCGACTCTCCTTGTTAATCATTTTTAAATTTCTATAATCTTTTTCAAACATCTAAATCATTGTTATCTCTTGTTTTGCATAGCATGGCCATATCTGATTCTTATGTCATTAAACTCCACCATCACTCACACTCTCAAAATTGGAGCATTTAGTAAAGCTTGCATTTTATTTGCACTTGATGGAGTTGGTATTAGAGTCGGATATTGAAAAAACTAGTTCATTTTGTTAAATTTACTAATTAACATTTATTGGATGTTGCCATGGGAAAAGTTATACTAATAGAATTTAAGAAAACCATCAGAAAATAAAGCTAATAACTGAGACTGTGATTTTGTATGGCTGACAAGGATTATCTCTTCTTGGCCATAGAGATTTGGGATCATTGGTTGTATCAGTTGAATCGGAATGTGAAGCTAATGATAGCAACTTGGAGCTCATCAAAGATACAGAACCAGAGATAATGTTGCTCATCTGGTTAAAGATTTAGATACTTGAGGAAATAATTATACATAAAATAGTTCGGAAGTTCGAAATGAAATTGTGGTGTACTGTGACAACTATATAATAGACCAAATAGTGATATAGATTTACTTCTTTCAATGTTTCTCAGTTCTAGCTGATGAAACAGCAGATATTGCTTGTGTAGAGCAGCTTTCTATCTGTGTCAGGTATTTTGACAAAATTGAACATCACATTTGTAAAGATTTTCTTGGGGGGGTTTCCCCCTCCATCCATGATTGCACAAGAGAAAATGTTGCTGCTTTTATCCTAGATATCCTAAAAATATGTGTATAAATTTGGATTATCTAACAGGACAAAGTTATATATATGTATGATGAGGCAAGAAATAGGAGCTGCTGCTATAAAGGTGTACATTCCTGTATTTTTAAACATATTCACTGGCATTATACATACACTGTTGTGTCTACAGTAAATCTCCTTGTCTACTCTGAGAATGGAAATCTGATTTGTGTGGTTACAGTAACTGCTGTATATAATTTTCTTAATAACCCTAAAGACAAGGTGCTCTGACACCAACAATCAATAAAATGTTGCCTGATTCAAATTAAAACATCTGAAATAGGTTCTAACATATGAAATTCTAATTTTATTCTACAAATTGCTGTTTGTTTAGTTGAAAGGCATGATTTTATTGTGTTGGGTATTTTATCAGTGGTAGAAACTTTGGATTAAATAGCTCAAAGGAAAAATTGCTGTTAAGGCTGATCATCTGAGATGTACTTTTAAAAGATCTGAGTTTATTGTAGCTTTATATATTCTGTCTAAGCATTTTCAGTAAGACTGATATAGAGTACATTTTTGCAGAAAGAAGATGCAGATTTAATCTCAGCAGTACAATTTACAGAAAAAGTCATGTTTATTCCAAGTAAAATGAGAAGTAATGTTGTGGACACATTCAGGCATATATTTATGGCAGCACAAAAGTTAAGTGTTGATCTGGATGTTGAAATTGCCATACCTGGAATAACAAAAATAGAGTCACTGATGTGACATAAAGCTCCCCTCCCCCTTCCAACACAGAATAATATTTCCAAATTGCTGTTTGTTTTTTGTTAATTTTTATAAATGAAATTAATGAATTTCTGTTGTAACTCAAAATGCTTCTAGAAAGTCTCATATGCCTTCTTCCAAATGTAACCTACTCTCAAATGAATACTGAGCATTTTGTACAAAAATACCAGGAAGATGTCTGTTGTAGTTCACTTATAGCATTAAGAAAGTTTGAACAATGGTACAGACGAGTAACCAGTTTGGAAAAATCACTGAATTCTTCTATGTAAGCTCTGCATGTGTGTAATGCTGAACAATTTCCAATAGTTAGAAAATTTTTAAAATTCGTAGTAACCTTCCTTATATCTACTTCTTTGGATGAAAGAACTTTTTCTTCTCTTCTTTTACTAAAATCCTACTTGAGAAACAGAATGAGCCAAGATCGAGTAAGTGTATTTGCTCTGTTATATATACATCGTGATATTTCTGTTGATACTGAAGATATTTTGACTCTTGTACTTGGTGCTTGATCATTAATTTGTATTAAAAAGTTATTTTCCTTTACATTAGTTTCTGTAAAAATTAATATCGAAATCCTGTATTTCACATAAACATTTTTTTCATCTTGAAAATAAACAAAGAAATGTGAAATTAATTTTGAGATATGAGTTGACATGGTACCCCCCCCCCCTTTCAGAATTGAGTGTATCTTTTAGAAAATGTCTTCTTAGCAAGATTGTGTTGCTCCATTGATTGTATAACTTTAAAGAATTCAAGACTTTCAATGTCTTCAAGTATTTTTACAGGTGCTTCAATATCAATAAATTATACATAAAACTGCAGAAAAAATTTGTTACATTATAAATCAATGTTCATTTTAACATGTATTTTTTTTTTTACCTAGATTAGTTTATTAAAAAATCAGTTAGAAATAAATAAGTACTTGGATTTTATGAACCAATTTCTCCGGAATAGGAAAATGCAGAAACTATATAAAGAATTTAGTTATATAAGGTGTGAATCACTTTGACAGTACAAATATTCAGATGTGTAAAATGAAAGTTTAATTACCAAAATTTTAATTTTGAAATTCACATCAAAAGGGTTTGATCATGTGTTTATAGTTCAAAATAATGTATTTGTGTAGAATTTTTTTTAGCAATCATACAATATGCTTCACATACCTGTTTTCTAATTTTTTTAGCCGAATTGTTGTATAATTTTGAAGTTAATTCAGAAAATATGTAACAATATAAACATGAGATAGATTTTCAAAAATTTGCTTTCTCATATGTGTAGATTCTTAAAACAGTTAAGTCTATGAGTAAAAAACATCTAAGTTAGAATAATAAAATAGTTATAATATATTTTCATCAAAATTCTAACTTCGATTATTCATGTGTGACTTTTTAAAATTAAATTTCCTGTTTAACCAGTTACTATTAGTTGATAATGAATTTAAAAACCATTTATTAAAAATTCATTATGTATGACCTTAAATATTTCTGTATTATCAGCATCTCTAATTTTTCATTATTTATGGCCTTAATATCTGATTCTGTTCATCTATTTAAAAAATGTTAGATATATAAAGATTTTTAAGAAGAGGAGAAGTAATCGACATGTTTCATTAGATTTAAAAAGTAAATTATGAAGTATAGTTTAGACTCTGATGTTTGAACATTGAAAATTTTTTGTCAAAAATGACTTCACCTTTATTGTTAGTCAATGCATTTATTTTAAAAGCAAATTTCCCTGTTCCCAAATAAGTAATGCTACATGATTAACTTCAGGTTGGGAATCAGTTTGAATAATTACCATGCACTTTTAGAAGTATGATGCAGTTGTTTCTGAAATATAGTAATATAATATACATGAAGAACTATGGTTTTTAAATCAATGGATACCCAACTGTATAGCTTCCCTGTGTCTACGTTAAAAGTAGGCGAGTTGTTTTGAACCATTTGTAAAATACACTAACAACTAAGGTAACATTAAGGTATTGAGCAAAAAAAGTGATAGTTGTAGAATATGTATGCTGTTAACGTATTTAAGGGTAAACTTCATTAATTTATAAAGAAACTAATTCTTCGATATTTGGTGTCAGATTATAGTTCTGTGCATTTCATTTGAAAATTGACAGGTCAAATGTTTATGTACACTGAAAATGGAATCACAAATACACCAAAGGTAAATGATTTTTCTAAAAATCTGGAAGCACGTTCTCAAATTCCTGTATCAAACTGAAAGGCAAGGTTATGTATTTTTTATTTTTCACGGAACCTTGCTTATCCAGTGTGTCATATTGCATAAAATTTGCTTTAATTACAAATGAATATAGTTTCAGTTTCATTTTGAATGCTATTATGTTTTAAAACATTGTATCAATCAGGTGGTTTTCCTTTTTGACATGCATTTAAAATCATTTAAATAAATGATCAGGTAATCTAAAAAAAGTGCCAAATCTGCGAGCCTGTCATAAGTTTTATTTATAATTCCCTAAGCAACTTGGTTTTATTTCGCAATATATAAAGTACATTTTCGTTATTTGATCTTGATTTAACCATCTTATATCCTACAAACAAATGATTTTCTTGCAGTCAGCATTCGTAAATTTCGGGAATTATTCGAATTGATTCTTATCCTTGACATATTTACAGTCTTGTTAAAAATCTATACGATGTTATCCATCTTATAAAAGCTACTGTACATGACTTTAGCTATGAGGAAAGAAAACGCTATTCATACGAGCGAACATTTAGGATAAATATATTGTAGTATGCCAATTGTACCCTTAGAGGGAAAAGTAAATCAATTATTTTGAAATGATTCATTGCCAAAGAATGTGTTAATATTTAAAAAAAAAAAAAACATCATGGCCTTTGAATTAAATAGCATGTTAAGATTGCATTTGTAACATCATCAATAGAATATTAGTCTTGAGTAAAAGGGGCTAAACTTATATCAAAATTTATATAAGTTTACCCCCTTTTTTTTTATTCGATCTCATTTAAGCCTGTAGTTGGGCTATCCTGTTTAAAATGTATTAAATGAAAATGAAAGTAGTTTGATTCAAAATTAAATATTCTACTTATAGATATCTCTTTCATACAAAATATGCTATTCTTGAGGAACCATGTCTCGTAACCTTGTATATATATTAAATTCAGGAATTTTGTTTTGGATCCCATAATCTTACTGACGGAAATCATAGCTCATATGATCTCATTAATCAGGAAAGTCCTTATGTTGAAAAAAGTAATTTAGCATAAAACATGGCTAACAATTCAATTAATTGAAACCAAAGCCCTCTACAATTCAAAATTGTTTTAAAAAATCATAATCTTTTATAGAATATTGTGATAGCTGTAATAAAAGCGATTGAACGAAAAATTAATGTCATAAAAACTTCAGCAGCACCAATGATTGGTTATTGTGTTTAGCTAAAACAAGATATAATAAATAAAGAATTGTTCCAAGCAAAGAACACACAGATTTCGCCTCCAAAGGTGCTAACCTTTTTAATAATAATGAAATTATTTAATTAAATATTAGAGAATTAAAGCAAATGATAACAACACAATGGAATGGAAATTTGATTAATTGAATGACTGGCTTCCTCACTCACATATTTATTTATTTATTAGGGACTGTCCTGAAAAGATGATTAAGAAAGCACTGTATTTTTAAAAGTGATCGGCTGACCATCTTTGTCGTTTACTTAATCAATAGGTCCTTAGGAGGTTAAAAAATTCAGTTATTTAACGAGATTATTGTAATGTGGTCAACGGTGTAATACCTCCCAATTACTAAACTCTTCAGTCATCTTAAATTACAAACTTAAGGTCTTAAATTCTGAGCAGTGACATATTAAATTTCAATCAATTTAAACAGTCACGAGTCATTACTTATTTATGTTATAATTAGAAATATTCTGTATCAGCTCACCGCTCCTCTGCACGTTTACTAACAAGTTTTAAGTAAATATTAAATATCAAACTTACCCCGATACTCGGGTCCGAAAAAATGATTATGCTAGACCTTGATGCCACTAAAGACCCACCGTATAGCCAGGGCTGATGCACGTCAAATCTGTCGGGGCCCAAAGTCCTCCCGTTGCCGTGGTGTGGAAGTTAGGAGAGTGGGTGCCAGCTCAGGTGTCGTCTTAGTCACTTGACCGAGGTTTAAAATTACGAGGTCCGTCACCCATAGCCCTCGTGTTGCTTCTAGTGTGATGTTTATAGAAACCAAACTGGGTCCGAGTATTTGATTATGCGAGGCTACGGTAGCCTTGTGGTTATGGTCGTGACCGGCGATTCGTGGGTTCGAGCCCTGATGCCACTTAAGACTGACATGCAGGGGGGCTGATACACGTTAAATCTATAGGTCCCAAGTCCTCCCATTGGCGAGGTGTGGAACTTTAGAGATGAAGGGGCCAGCTCAGGTGTCGTTCTCGTCTTTTCTCCGAGGCTCAAAATTATGAGGTCCGTCGTCAATAACCACCGTGTTGCTCATCAGTGCAACGTTAATAAACGATCGCATATTATTATGTAGTTTCGGTGAAGATCCAACTTCTACAAGGAAGAGTGGGACCTTTACTTCAGCAATATCAAATTAGATTTCACATAGGCACAAGTATATTCCGCGCACTATTCAGTTTCTTCTCACTCATGCTTCTTTTCTACTTGCTTTAGCTAATACACTCATTGCCATAAAAATTTGAGCACCAAGAAGTAAGAGTGGGATTATTACGAAACTTGGCGTGAAGGTAAGTGTCAGGCAGATATGTAAATTATTAGAATTGCAGCTTGATTGCGTAATGTTACCGGAGGGCTCTGAACTTCATTCTTCTTGGATTATAAAACAGGTAAGCAGATCTTGTTTGCGTGTATTTAATCTTACAATTAAATACACACAAACGCTTAAAATAATGTGCCATTACGCCGCCATCGGTGACAATATGAGTAGCTGTCAGAGTTCGAGAGGCGGAAAGTCATAGGGATGATGGAAATCAGGTGGTGAGTTCGGCGAGCAGCTCGCTACCTAGGCCGTTCTGACTTTATTGAGATGTTGGGACCAGTGGACAAGATAGAGGTCTGCTACACGGCAACCAGGCTCATGACTCCATCGACAGACCAATTGTCGAGAAGACCGTCGGATCATACGACACTCTCGCATAGCGCCGTCTCATTATCCACCATCCATACACAGGCAGCATTTTCACTACGGGCCTCTGTGTCAGTCCGTACCATCGCAAGGTGTCTGGCTAAAGGACAGTTGCTGTCGCGGCGCCTATTATGTGCACTGTACTGACATTGACTTCCACTCACCTTCGCCTCCGTTTGGAATGGTGTCGCGCTCTAAGGGATTGGACTGCAACCGAAAGGAAACAGGTCGACTTTAGTGACGAATCCAGACTCAGTTTGGGAAGTGATGACAATCGTGTAGTGTGTGGAGAAACCCTGGTGAACGCCTGAATCCTGCCTTCGTTGTTCGTTTCAACGCCGGTATGCTGAAGGATCTGTTTGAAATGATCGTGGATACGAGCGTCAATAGAAACTCTCCTGTCCTGGCCTTTCGGAATCCTTTCCCGGCCCTCCGTGAAGCGCCCACAGGAAATTGACTGATCCTACATTATTTTCGAAGCCTATTGCGGGCTTCTTTAACCTATAAAATTAAAATTCAATAGCCCAACTGTGCATGATATAAAGATTGGATTTTGGAACTCAAATAGCTTGCGTCCAAAAATTCATGAGGTGGGATTCGTGATTTTGTTCATGAGCAAAAACTTTGATGTTTTCTTGGTTCAAGAAACATTGCTTCAACCGGGCTAGAACCCCAGATCGCCAACTATCGTCTCTATCAGGACGATAGAATCGATATCTCTCACCTCCGAACATATGGTGGTACTGCAATCTACTGTAAGAATAATTTGATTCATTGCAGAGTCCCACCTACCTAGATTTAAAAATATAAACGCTACTGTTATCGAAATTAAAATCATTGATCCCCCCCCCCTTAAGAATTATTTCCGCATACGCCAGATCTAACACGTACGGCCGTTAAAATAAGTTTCCGGTGGAGAGTATCTTAAAAACTATTAAATATTGGCAAGAATGTTATCATTGCTGGTGATCTAAATGCAGCCCACACTACGTGGAATAATGCTAGATTTAACGCGTTTGGCCCATTTCTGCTGAGAACCCTGAACAGTATGCGAAATGTGAAGATAGCTACACCGCAGACTGTCACTAACCCCTCCCCCCATGGTAGATCGGAAGGAAACATAATCAATCTAGCTATTCTTAAATTTATTTTCTTTCTTTATGTTATCCGAGTATTCAATGAAATGAGCTTCCGGTCGTTCTAAATTTTAAAACCATCTCTGCTCTTAATTAAAAGCCCAGAACAATTATCCACAAATTGGGATAATTTAAAATTCAGCCTCCGTAATAAAAATATTCCGTTTACAAAATTACCAGCAATGTAGATGTTGAGAAAGCAGTTAGCAAACTCAGTCAAAATTTATCCGAGGCTTTTGCTGCAGTCTCGAAATGAAAATTTAAACCCCCCCCCTCCGAAATCAATGAAAAAATTCGGCAGTGAAACCGAGTGCGGAGACTTTGGCAAAGAACTAGAGACCCTGATTATCATTCGCAATTCCGCACTCTCCAGCATGAGATAGCTAGAGAGATAAAATCACACGCTAAAAAGCAATGGGATGAGGCTCAATCTCGACGATAATACACTCTGGCGTAAAGCCAAATTCCTTAGAAGACCTCCTCAGCACGGCAGTGTAGCGATTTATCCAATGGAGAAGGCAGAGGTGATTGCTGACAGTTTAGAAAAACAATTCTCCCCAAATCATGACGTCGATAATCCAGAGTTCTCGGCGAAAGTAACAGAAGAGGTTGAAAAGTTTCTTTCTACACTGTCCGTTGCATGGTCGGTAGCATCGCCGTAGAGCGAAAACGAAGCACTCGGGTATGTGGTCATGCATAGGGAAGGGTTACTGCTTCACGGGTCTCCTCCTTTTTCACATTGAACCATCCAAAACGACGGAAATCTTAGAATAAATAAACAAAATAAAACCATGCAAAGCTCCTGGGGCTGATGGAATTACAAATCGCATGATTAAAAAATTTCCCCACAAACACATTGTATTTTTAACTTTTTTGCTGAACTGCATTTTAAGAAATTCTTACTTTCCAGACCACTGGAAAACAGCCGTGGTGGTTCCGATCCATAAAAGCGGATCAAAACCTGATATCCCTCAATATTACAGGCTCATTTCTTTGCTTAGAAGCTTAAGTAAAGTATTGAATTCTTCTTCACCTGAATCGGCACATCACTGCGAATAATATTATCTCGCAGCAATGTGGCTTCGTTCCTATGAGCAGTACTATACACCAACTTTTACTGGTCACAGAGCTGTTTCACGCAGGCTTTCAAAAATTACTCGCCATGGGTATACTTTTCTTAGATGTAGCCAAGGCTTTTGATAAAATCTGGCACCTTGGATTTATTTATAAACTCATGCGATTAAATTTTCTGGCCAACTTAATCAAACTTTTATACTGCTATCTTTCGAACCGTTCATTCCTAGTTCGGGTAGCAAACATTTACTTCTCTCTTCAACCAATCAGAACATCAGTACTTTAAGGAAATTTGCTTGGCCCCACCCTCTTCAACCTCTGCGTCAATGACATCCCACAAATTAAAAACACACAGTTGGCCTGTTCGCCGACGACACTGCTGTGCTGGCTCAAGATAAGAGTATGTCCGTCGTCGTCTCTTATTTACAACACCATATCTCCCAGCTAGAGCTCTGGTTCATGAACTGGAAAATTAAAGTTAATGCGTAAGTGAATATAAATACCTTGGGTGCATACTGAACTCAAAATTAACCTTCGCAAAGCACGTACGGTACACTTGTAGAAAAGCTCAAGTGTCTCACTTACGGCTTTATAAGCTCATTGCTCGCGAGAGCACTTTGGCGATCAGGCACAAAGTTTTGTTTTACAAAACTATTCTAAGACCAGTCATGACGTATGCCTCCCAAATTTGGGGAGCCTGCGCTACTAAACATCTTAAGAGATTGCACACCTCATCAAATTCCTACATTAGGAAAATGGTAAACGTTCCCTGGTTTGTACGGAATGAAGTCATCTATCGGGATCTTGAAATAGAGCCTATCACGCCTTTCATAAAAAGGCTTTCACAAAAGTTTTACTTCAAACTTCCACACCACCACAATGCGCTACTGAGGTCGCAACCAAAGGCGTAAAACAACTCTTAAACGACCAAGGGCTTTTCTCGAACAATCGTTCAAAAATTTTCCAACTATTGAAAGAGTCCGAAGCATTTTAAAAGTACTATTTATACAGCTACAGCAATACCTAATGAACCTCCCCTTATTATAGATGATGAAAATGAATTAATTTTGAATGAAGTATCAAAAAAAAAAAAAAAAAAAATCACAAATCCTCTCAGTTGAGTGCAGAAAGGATGAACTAAAACAAAAGTGTTTAGAGCTAATAGCTTCGTTAAAGTCTGACAGACAATGTGATGTGTTAGACAGGATTCTAAAATCAGCACCACCACAACTAGAAGCTGCAGATATATTAAATGCACAAGAAATACATTTCCCTACTGCTAATAATGATATTCCACCTAATAAAAATATAATACCTCAAAGATTCTTAAATGCAAAGAAGAAAAGGAAACTGACCAAAACTTCCACAGTAACTTCACAGAATGAAGACAATAATACAATTCTAAAAATTATATTGGAATACAAAAATTTCACCCTCAGTTCCACCAATAGCCCTCGTGTTGCTTCTAGTGCGACGATAATAAAATCTAAACTAAACTAAACACCCACAGTTCCACTGAAGAATCTTAACATATCTAGTGAAAAATATATGTTTTAATAATAGTCATTAGTACCTTTATATATTCACAATTCTTTTTGTGCATTCTTAACACAGGGCTATCAGCGATCACTTTTTCTACTAAAAAGTCACTTTTATTTTCTAGATAACTTAATACACTGTTTCTAAGAGAAACAAAAGCTAGTAAAAGAATAAAACTGTTTCAGTAAATACACTTTAGCAACTTTTTTTTATTAAATAATTCAAAACAATTTCTGTATATTTCCAGACTGTATACACAGTTGAAATGGATATTCAACTAATTCTAGCCTTCAATAGTTAAACTTAATCAAAGAATTACAAAAATGAATATGACTGAGAAAACATGACAAAGTTTTTTTCATCGGGAAAATGTACTCTTTTGTATATGTTTTCATTAATGGGAAGTTTCTGTCTACTTATCACCATAAAATTCGTTTGGTTAATTTTAATTGGGAGGGTACTCCCCCTGTAAGTTTTATGGCATGCGGCTGGGTCTCGGACCACTGCCTTAAGACCTTCAATTCTTAAATATTAATAGGCTTGGGAATGCAATGGATGACCCTTTAAGTAACCCAAGAATAATTTTTTATTGCCCAATTCCATGGACAAAGTCCACCCGGGTGTGTTTCCTCCCTTCTTTTGTAATCCTTGTTTCCATTGGATTAAAAATTAAGCTTCACAATACAGTTGAAAAAGAGGTTAGGAGGAAAAGTATTTAAGTGGGAAAAAGTTTAAAATCTAAACTTAAATGGAAAATTTTATAACTATCAATATATGGGAAAATTTGAGACCACAGAAATAGAATGTCTTAAGTAGGAAAATTTGAACAGATTCTTCTATATTATAATTCAATAATAAATAACACTGATTGATCACTGCACAGTACTCCACCTCTTATTGATTAATGTTATTAACATAACTAATAAATATATTAAAGTTTACACTAAAGCAAACTATGTTGGTATGCAAATAAGGTCGCTATTTTGATTATATATTTAAAAATGTAGGTCACTTTTTTTCAGAAAAATGGTCATTATTTCTACTGTTTTTAAATTAGAACCTGTGTTGAGAACCTCACTTAACATATAATATAAAAACGTCTTCCTTCTCTGCCTGTGTTTTATATGTGAAAGGTGTATTACTTTTTTCTTATTTATATAATAGTCTCTCATTCTTCAGAACTTCTCTTTAATAATAAGATAACAGTAACTCTGATCCTAAAATTGATCAGGAACAATACATGATACAAAATGTCCGAACTGGGTTTTGAACCTTTATCTCTGATGCTCGTGATAGGTCGAAGTATTCGGTGATTATGAGGAAGTCTGTTTTGATTCATCTTCTTTGCATTACTGCCTTCCTTTTTCACAAGACCAACAATATCAAATATTGCTCATATTCAATCATTCATTGACATTAATATTGTTCACTCAATAAATTACTACCAATAGTTTTAATGTAGGAAAATATATTGGTGAAACTGTATCAATCCCAAATTTGAACTACAAACAAAATTTTCTAATATTTAATATTTGTCAAGTCTTCTATAGTATCTTCTATTTGTCTATTATTCAACCCTATATACATTCACGTGTTGTGCACTGGTCATTTTGTTATGTGTAGAATTGTATGGCATAATTGAACATTGTAAGAAGCTTATCACGATTTGAAAATCACATCACAATTTTATGAATTGCCACATGCTGCTTAATTTATATTTTGTAGCTGTAATTATGAATAACATTAATAATAGAAACCTTAAGTTTTTTTTTACATATTAGTTTATGATAAAACATCTGAACAAAAAGGTTACTACAAGGGAAAACATAAATCAAAATAATATATTATTTGACAGGAAATGAGAAATAACCAAAAATCATGTGATAATAGTGAAATAAATTTGAAAACACTAAGACCTAGTCATAAAATTTATAAAAAATCTATAAATATAGATATGCTAGATTAGAATTTTTATTCGAAGACATTTCCAGTTCTGTATTAACAATTTTAATATATATCACTGGATATATTGTAATGAAAATATTAAGATTAGAAAATTGTCATGTATTGCTTTTGGTTACAAACAGAAAAAAGTGTTGAAATAAATTTACCATGTGAATTAATTAAAGAGCTGGATAGAGATAAATTGATATTACACACTCAATGTGCTACAGTTGCTGTTACAGCTAATAAGAACAAAATAAAATTCAGAATTTAAGGGGAACTCCTTGCCCCGGTCTACAAACCATAAATAGGGCATGCGTAGGACCTTAGAGGATAGGTATATGTTTTGTATTAAAAATATTAATTAATATTTATTAACAATGTTTTTTAAATTTTGTTTATTAACATCCTTCTACAGAAAAATAGACTTTTAAATTCGAGGAAACCACACTGATTTGTCCTCAAAGTTGGTTTCAAAAGTCTGGTTGCACTTGAGTAACGCAAGTTTATAACATAATAGTGTAGCATATAGAAAACTAGCTCTCATGCTGGTGCTCAGTAGGATGAAAGGGGTAATTTACTAGACGTGGTGTTTTCAAATAGATTTTTTTCCGCAACAATTTTATTGCAGATGATATTCTGCGTATTTTTTTGTGCTGAATCGAATAGTGATATCTGCTTGACAATGGGTGCAACTCGAAAGAAGCTAGTGCTCTTAGAATATATTTATTTGATTTTATTTAGTTTCATAAGAAATAGAAACCATATACTTAACATAAACAGTTACATGAAACCTCGTACTTATTATGTAATCAAAAAATAAGCACATATTTTTCGGCCATTTTTCTTTCTGTTTTTTGTTATTACAGCAAAATTCGCCTACAATTGAAACTTGATTAGATTTAAATACATATGTGTACTAATATTTAAAATCTTCAGTAGACTCCTTCTTTCATTAAAATCCACCTCATACCACTTGACGTAGATAGCTGGATTTTATTAAACTGGTTTATTTTACTTGATAGAAATAAGACAAGAAGGGACTTTTCAAATCTATAATTTCTTATCTTATAAAAATATAATAAACAAAACTAAAAAGAAATCCAACTCCCGGGATACCCTAGCGATCCTTCTCTATTTTCGACCCTCCTTCTTGTCAACCATTTTTACCTTTTTTTTTTCAACTTCACGTCTAGACCACAGTTTAATCTTGTTTGGCGCAGCATAGCCATATCTGGCTCTTGTGCCAATAAAATTTACATTCACTCACAAAAAGAAATCCAAATTTTAACTTTAAACAAACTTTAAGAAACTGAAAGATGTGTAATAATTCAATATAGACAAAGTCGCAGGTACAAGGTTATAACAGATTAATTTCGTTAAAATTTTTAAAAATTAAATTACAAAGTGTAAAAATTGTTTTATGCTAATTTTAACCTCAATATATGAAGTGCAATTTTAAAAAAGACAACAAAAATAACTAATATATATAATATATAATTTTAAATATAATTAAATTATATTTAAAATAGCACAACAATAATACAATTAAACAAAGAAATTCTTAAAATAAGGTAGTTTTAGTTGACTTCCATCATAGGGTTCATTTCTCTTAGGAGCGCAACACAATCTTAATTAATTCCTGAAGAAGATCTTGTTTTAATTCTTGACATCTTCCCACAACATCCAAAAAGTCTGCTGTAGAGTCATCTTCAGTGACACATTCAGCAATTGTTCAGTTTCTGAGAACAACTTGATCATTTGATAAGAACATTGTGGTTTGAGTGTTTGAATCCTAGTATCAGAGCTGATTAAGATATTACTTGTAATATCCTCATTTGTAGATTTTTAGAACATTTTTCTGACTCTGAACTCATTGCATTGGCGAATGCTTTTGTTGAGAGCTTTTTGAGCCTTTTCTGGGAATTTTCCAATTGGAAGAATAAAACTTTCGATTATTTTCTCATCATGGATCAACACTTTATGCACATTTGGGGGCATGAGATACCCCCAATAGGGCTTGACATAAATCTTAGCTGTTTTTTGAATAAATGATCTGAATTTTCTGGGGCGAACCATCTTACTAGAAGAAATTGCTTGCAATATAACTGCGAATCTTTAATGACCACTTCATTAAGCCTCGTGATTTTTAATGTAGTCATAGGATCCTTAAAAAACATCCGTGCCATATTTCCATCATTAAATGTTCTAGCACCTTGCTTCACCTGATCAATATGAAGTTCCAGCTCATTAAAAAAAATTTTGGTACTTCCATTTTTCTTTTTTGTTATAGGTTCTTGTGAAAACTAATAGCCATGGTTTTGCTGACAACTTTTTGAAATCCAGCTCATAAGAAATATCACTTGAAAAATCTTATTTTGGCATGGAGAGGAGAAATGCCAAATTCTTATTGCTCAGTAATTGAAATTATTTCGTTCATTCACTTCAAGTTGTAGATCATTGTTAGTAGCACAGCACATATAGCAACATATGAAAAAACTTGTGTCAGTCACAACATTTAGGATTTCTCCATTGATCATCATTATGAAAAGTTCGTGTTCTATCTTTGATACACGTCTAGACCACAGTTTGATCTTGTTTGGCGCAGCATGGCCATGTCTGGCTCTTGCGCCAGTGAACTTTACATTCACTCACTCACTCTATCTTTGATTAATCTATGTAGAGATTAGTAACACAATACTTATTCTATTTCTTTCTTTTCATGCTTGATTATTTCTGAAATATCTTTGCAGTACAGAAATTTCACAGGTCTACAAGAATGTATTAAATAAGGGTCTTAGGTTTTTCCAAACAATTGTTGAGTTGTCTATATCAATTTATCTGATTAGAACAATCGTAGACCATTACAGTGCTGATTCATCTATATTTATACAATTGTTCGATGAAAAAGGTTGTTTGTACATACTCTGGCGAGACGACTCATTGCATCCCCATTTTGAAAATAGCTTCAGGTTTCTTTTTCTTTTAATCTGTCATTCGTGGGAACTATGGACAAAATTATAAATGTAATATGGTTCAGAAGAGCCTGAAGAGGAATCTTTGCTCCCAACTCAGTTACCTCATGTTCTTCAGGATTACATTCCTTCTTGGTTTTGTATAAGATATAAAGATTTTCAATCCTGCTTTCAAAGTGGTATTTCTTAGAAATACCACTTTGAAAAAAAGATTAAAGTACTGTGATTTGGACAGATTGAAAGATGTATTTGAGGCAAGTGCATCCTTACTTGAGAAGGAAATCGTGTCAAATTTCTTATCGACATCACATATTTTTATACCTCCGAATCTTCTGAATTGTCCATTTGGCCTTCATATTTTGATCTTCTTGCCTCAAATTCATTTTCGGAGCAAAAAGTAATTCTACTGAATACATTACTCTCAACTCTCTAAAACTATCCAATTTGTGCCTTTGAGAAAGTTCACCGAAAGGTTTGAGTGTAACATCGATTTCTTCAAGAAACTGACAAAATCCCTTAAGAAAATCTTAACTTTTATTGAGCCAATTTTCATATTTAGAAGAAAGAATTATTTGTTATAATAAGCAGTTATCCGTTTTTTTTCTTCAATTGAGTACAAAACAATTTTAGTTTGTTTTCAAGTAATAAAATATTACTCTGAGATAAATTCAAAGCAGACATGTAGAGCAAAATTTCCTCTTTTAGAAATAGATAATGTTGTGGATTACTAAGCTGTATTAAAAAATTGAATAATTCACGGTTTGTCCCAAATATTGTTGTTTTTATTGTAAAAAACTAATAAAATACCCGCATAATGATCGAAATTTTATAGAATACACAACCTTCAGAAAAAACATTCTAAAGTTCTAAAATGATGCCAATATTACAACAAATCGAATAAAGGCAAACGATAGCATATTACAGTAGCCAATGAAAACTTTTGACAATGTTCTTTTTACATATTAAAAAAGGCAAACAGTGAAATATTAAAATAGACAATAAATTATGTTTATTAAGACTTATATATAATAGACAATAAATTAAATTTGAAAGTTCTTTTCAAATATTAAAATAAAGGCTGACAATAAAAAATTTAAGCTGACGATAAATTATTAAAGTTATTGGCGATATTCTTTTCAGACATTAAAATCAAAGCGAACAATAAAAAATTAAATTAAATATATCTTAAGAAAGATCATATTATATAATTATAATATGATCTCAAATATAAATTTATAGTTAAATCAATTACTAAGGAGACAAAAAAGTAATAAGTAAGCAAAGTTACTAAGTTTTTTTCTAAAACATCAGATGATTATATTTGACAAGATTTTTCTTTAAAATAAAAATAAAGAATAGAATTTAGAAGTATTTATTGCTTTTTCTTTTCCCATTAAAATATTTGTTTGGTTCGTTGCTGTTCATTTATAAAGGATTAATTTATCAAAAGATGTTAATTGAAGGATGTAGCTTTCAAAAGTTATTAAGTAAAGTTTCGGTTCATTTAAGGTGGTGTTCTCCAAGTGATATTATTTTAAAGAGCTTAATAAGTTTACCAAAAACAAAAAATATATATTTATCCATATCTTTTCCCTTGTTTATAACCCTTTTGTCACTAATATGTCATACATAATTCATAATTCTGGAATGCTAAATGTAGATGATTAAGTGAAAAAATTAATTTTGTGACTAATGAGATTTAAAATTATGTTTAAATACTTGAATGCTTATATTTTCTTATTAATGCTTGTAATTATTTTTTTCCCTTCCAGGATTTGATTCACCAGTTTCCTGTGTCATGGAAGATGACTTCGAAATGTTAGATCGTCCCCCTATGCATGGTAAATATATATATGGTTACTTTGGGAATTTTTAATGTTGAATATATTCTTTGAGAGAATAATCTGTATTTATGTATTATAACAATTTAGGTGAGTTATGTATGTCACTTTGGGGGGATGTGGTAACTTTTTATTGCAAACAAAACTGGTGGTGGATTGTCCTTACGTAATTGGAGCATGAGAAAAATAGTAATTTCTTGCTTGATATATATTTCATTAAAGTATGAAATGTTTTACATATATATATATTATGTATTTTATTGAAATATCGTTGTTTTGTTTAGTTATAAATAGCTATGCTGCAATCTGGTTTTTAAAAATGTTCGTCTCTTTTTCATTGACCTCGAAGCATAAGTTAAAATAACTAAATTTCTTATTTCATGAGTACCATATTAATTGAGTTATGTTTTAGTGGATACATAGATGTTGAAAACTAGGCACACCAATAATAGTAATAGCAAAAGCTATTACTGAGTTGTTATAAGAGCTGTAATAGTAAAAGCTGCTTCTCTTAAAAAATTGTTTATATATTAATAGTTTCTGTAGTTATTAATGTAAAAATGAAAGGTACTTGTGTTTATATTGTAGCGGCACCCACCAAATTAAGAATGGTCATTGTCGGTAAGCTTGTAAAATGTACCTTGCAAGCGAAGTGCGAAATTGATATGTAGGAATATTT
>BMAW01095097.1:211336-231647 GCA_019974015.1 Nephila pilipes
ATTTATATTATAAAACTTTTTATTTAATAATATTTTATATGTTTAATAATAATATTTACACAACTTTTAGAACATCACTATTCATTAAATGCCATAATACTAAAATTGCATGCACTACTTCACAGAAAGCATTTTTCCCCTGCGTATTTTCTCCACAAAAATTCTGCCAGATACAATTCAAGATGATGTTGAGCCGTTCTGTATTGTTTCTTGAATAAGATTTAGAGAACACACTTCTCTCATGTAATGGTTCCAGTCAACTGTTGCACCTTTAGACATATTCAATTGTTGGTGACTCTATTTAATGGACCAATTCCTATGCCCAACAATACATATCGCAGTAAGGAACGGTATTCTGGAACCACTGAACCAACTTCCAACGCGGAGGCCCTTCTTATTTGAACAACTTTTAATATTGCTCCTCCAAATACTTTCTTCATTAACATACAACTCTATGATGTGGCCCTTTTTTGCATAATAGTGTGTCCAGTAAAAGACCTTTCTCTTGGGAAAAAGAGATGGCAACCATTTTGGTGTTTGGTAAATTGAAGATTGTTTACGTCATTTTGGAAGAAAACAAATTCGGTATTTAAAAAAAAATAATGCGAAATCAATAACATTAACAGGCAAGCAATATTTTACCAATATGATTAAGTACTGTTTCTTTAGGACTGCAACCTTAGGAACTTACAATCAAACTTGGCGATACATCGTATTTGCTTGGCAATTTACCCTCTAGAGCCGAAATCGTAATTTGACCGTTGCTGCTATAATAGACAAGTACCAAATGAAATGTAAACAGTATTGGAGATTTAGCATTTCTTCTTCTTCTTTGTCTTGTTAAAAGAGATGAAATGAAGCATTTAAATCTTTAGAATGCTAAACAGAAATACTGATATTATTAAAGAATAATTTAATATCCAAAGATCTGGACAGGATTAGCAATAAGACATATCAATAATAAGAGTATTATTCATTTTTTTTTATGATATATTCAATAAATTTCCAAAAATGTTCCCTTCATCTGCTTTGTAATTTATCATAATACACACAGTTAAAAATGTTCTGGATTGTTATGTTATTTGTAAATATATTATTTGTGTTAAATTTTCCTATGCACTGAGCTAACAGTAGCTGAGCGATTATAGTCACAAGCCTATGTCCGGCGTTGTTTAACATTTTGAGATCCAAGTATGACTTGGTTTGCCAATTTCGTTTGAGTGAACTAAGCCTGAGTTTCTCTCAGGGTCAACTTTTAGACACTCTTCATATGAAATTGCCCCTTAAAATAGTTTGCCGTTCCTTCAGAAATGAAGTATGAATCTTCTGCTTTCGAAAGAAATACAGATGAAGACAAGAAGTTTTCTTCTCCTCTGAAATGAATTAGATTTAAATTGAGAATGAAAGCTATTTATTTTAAATGTTTACAGTCATATTTATTATCTATGATGGAAGAAGGCACTTATTCACTTTTATAATGATTTCTTTTTACACATTTCTTCATTACACGTAAGAAAATTAAGTTTAAAAGCAATGAAAAATTAGAATTGAGCAAATACATGAGAAAAATCCCTTTGAAATTGGTGTAAAAAGGTGGTATAATAAAAGAATGCTAGCCTGTAATAGCAGTCAACATATCTTTTGAAAGACATTTTCCGAAACCTCTACTATGGTAAGCATACAAGGAAAAACCTCCCAAAATTGGTTATGATTTTCAGTCTCAAACCAAAAGCAAGAAAAGTCTTGGAACTAATTGCAAACCTTGTAGTGTAGCTTTTTGTGCGTTGTAGTGAACCATACCAAATATGTGTTTTGAAGTGTACTGTATAAAAACAAATTATAGAAAATAATGCTATTTATGAATAAAAGTTATTTCTAGATAATGGTACAAAGTCCTTTTAAGTTTTTAAAATTTAAATGAAATCCCATGTTAAAAAATTACATTTTATACGCAGATTTTTTTAAACATTCTTTATCCTTTAATTATTTGTAAAATACTTGTTTTAAATGTATTTAAATAGTTTATTCAGTATAAAAGTATACAGTTTAAAATTCCTAAGAATTTTTTTTTGTTACAATATAAATCATAGATATTTTTACAAAAAAAATATAAAAAGTACCAATAACCAAAAATCCAGAAGGTTATATACAACCAAAATGGCTCAAACTAGTAAGTCTTCAGTCAAGGTTTGAATTCTGGTGGCACTAAATACCCATAATGTAGTGGAGGTTAATGCAAGCTGAGACTCATTGGCTGATAATCTGTTGAAATCCAAAGTCGTTGTGTTGGCATGGTGGGGAAATATGGAGAATGAGGTGCCAGTTTGGCTGTCATCCTCGTCATTTAACTGAGGTTCAAAATTATGAGGTCTGTAACCAATAGCCCTCATGTTGCTTCTGGACTTGATATTAATAATCAGTCATTCTATGCACTGAGATATCAAGACTTCTAAACTCCAGGTATTTTCTTTAGAAAGGAAATGAATTTGAAATATTAATTATTTTAAAAAGCACATTGCTCATCTTTTTTCAGAAGTTATTTAAATTTGTAAGGGGAAAAGAATCTATTTTATTACTAATTTTTCATTTTCTTAAAATTTTGTTTCAATTTTGTTTTATTTTCAAAATATTTAATTCAATGTTTCATTGATAATATTAATATAAATTTGTAACATAATTTATTTTAATTTCTTTGACAAATTTTTGTAAAAAAAATATGGTCATTTATTGGAGTATCAGTTCTCAAAATAGCTATTGATGTATGTACTTCCTTTTGTCAGATACTAAAGCTTATTATATGAAATTCATGTTCTATAGATTACAATGTAAATATAGGAAAGAACATTTTGTAAATAAGGAAAAATAATAATATAATAATGCTATAATTAAATATTAAAATGAAAAATAAAAATTTTAAAATTAATGTGAAAGTAAAATATTAGAATTTGTTTGAATTTATGTGTAATTTTTTTTTTTTTAATTTTATTTTTGAGATGGGAATTTTGTATTCATGTATTAGTACTAATATTTTAATATAAGTATGTATATGAGAAAAAAAATTTAAGTATGTATCTTGTCAATTCCATTACAGTTGAAAAATCTAGTTTTAACTTTATCTGTACACTTCATTTTGATAGTTAGGTTATATCACATACCATTGTTAGTTCCAGGATATGATAAATATATGTTTGATTAAATTATACCTTACCTTTGAAATAATTTTCAGAAGTGCTATTGAAATTATTCCGAAGTTTTATTGACAAAATACATCAATAAACTCTCAAATTATTAAAAAATATATACAAGAAAGACTATTTACTAGAAGTATCAAAGCTTAGAGTGAAGATTAAGTGTGGTAATTCTCGAAGCGTAGAAAAATACAAAGCTCTGTATTGTCAGCCTCTGACAAAATGTCTGCATCAGAATCACTAGAAATATTGCTTTCATATCTTTTAGAAAATTAATCATACTCTCATCATTAATTGGCTAGTTGGCCATGTGAGTATATTCTTATGATAAACGCTTTCTATCAATTGTAATGAGGAGTCGAGGCTTTTCAAAATAAAAAGGCAAGTAAACGAAATGCATCCAAAAGAAATTTAAACTCAAACAGTACTGACAGTAAAACTCTAAAAAGAAAGAAAAAATACATAGCAAAAACCAATAAAAAACCAGAAATACAAATGTACATCACTAGGAAGTTTAAAGAGCCAAGTTCAGTTTGTTTACATTACGCTTTCCCTCCTTCTTTACAGCAGCTGGTGAGAAAGGTACTGAACTAAGACAGAATATGAATAAACTGAAGATCAAGATCTTAACACTATATTTTGTTCAAAAGTAATGGACACAGAGCACCATCTAGAGATTTTTAGAAAAATGTTCCACCTGAAAATGTAAATACACATTACTCAGCTTCTGATCTTATTCGCCAGTGATGCACATTTGGTATGTTCGGCTATGAAAGACAATCATGAGTGATGCGTATTTGGTACACTCATCCCGAAAGGGTTAATTAGTGGTGCCTGTTCGATAAAATAAAATTTCAGAAAAGTATTTTTATCAATAAATTATTGTATTAGCCACATTTGTTGATATCTTAATATGTAAATTTAATAACTTGGGGAAATATATCTCATGATTTTTAATTATAAGAAACTATGTAATCTAATTGTAAATATACATTAATGTTTTTGTAACTATTCAATAAAAACCAATTCATCTTTAAAAAAGTAAGAATCACAAAACTTTTATCTGGGATTGTAAATAAGAACTAATGCAACGTAGTACAAATTTATTACTTATAAAGATTCAAATAACCATGAAAATTGTAGAAGTTACCAAAATTTGGAATTTAAAAAAATATCCAAGAAAATTAGCGAAGCTGAAAACATTTACCTTCAATTTTTGTTGAGTGCTGTCTACTGATGAAGGAATGTAATAATTCATTTCACTAAAACATTTATACGAGTTACTTTTAGTGTTGCTTCTTATTTCATTGGATGAAGAACAAACAAATAACTATTAAAGTTTTTGCAAAATTTCTCTGTATACACTTTGAGAGAGAGAATCATTGTCAAATATAAAACTGAATACGAACAGCATGATTTTTGTCTGTGTCTTCCTTTATTAATGTGTCTTCCTTTAAAGATTCCTTTATTAATTTTTTTAATATCTTAGTGTAATTGTATAAAATCTGCAATATAATATCATTTTAAAGTTGTAAATCTTCCATTTGTAGATATAGACTTATGATCAAGATTAAATACAGATTGTGACTTTTTTTTGTAAAAATATTGAATTTTTTTGTCAAATTTTTGAGACTTTTTTTAGTAAAATATTTAACAGTGAAGCGGAAGAAGGGGGAGGGAGGAGACATGTAAGAATGTGCTTCAATATCATCAATGTTGTAAGAAAATTTAGTTGTAAAAAAATTAGTTTTGTAGAATTGGAGGTTTATCATTGAAGAAAAAGAAAAATATATATAAAAAACAGTATATTTTAGAATAAAGTGGTTTGATAACAGCATAAATAAGATGAACTTAGCTAAAAATATGGTAAAAGCATATTTTTAGCTGAAACAATAGGCTTGTTTTCAAAAGGGATGCTTTTGGATTTTATGGTATAGTTGTTTTCAAAGGCTCTTAAATAAAGAAATGATGCAATCTTAACTAGCAAATAAGTATATTTGAAGGATTTTCTTATATTTTGATCTGAAATCGTGTAATATTTTTAGGGAAAATTCTCAGGAATTACTTTCTTTGTCCGTTTATGGTCATCATTACAAAAATGCCCTGCGCCAGAAACAAATTAATATGAAAAGTGGAGGAAATATGAAGCATCCTTTCAAAAAGAGGTAAAAAAAAGAAAAAAAGACTAGCATTTAAAGAACAATTGGAAAAAGGTGATTTTAGTTATATACAAGAACAGAAAACTAATGCAATGTTAGAAAATGCACGTAAGTTACAAGTTTTTGTCATTGAAAAGTAAAAAAGAAAAACTAATTTTCTTAAAAATGATAATTTATGGAATTATAAAACATATGGAATTATTTTTAATAGATGCTGTTTAGTTTTATAATTAAGTGAAAGTAAATGTATTTGTGTTGTTGTAACACATCCGGAGAATAGCAGAGCTCTATCAAGTCCATTAATCTCTGCAGCCTGAAGAAGGCCAAGATCAACATAGGATTCTCAATATCCTATCTAGAGAGGCTCAGACAAGTAAGGATGTGTTCAGGTGAAACCTCCTCCACATAGCCCTTAGTACAGGTCTTGAAATGCTTAGAACCCCCAGAATATGTCATAGTTCTAAGATGTCCGCTGAGAAAGCGAGTCAGAGTCGTCTGATCCTGCGTACTGCAATCAAGAGTCAAAGATCCCCCCGGACGACAACTCTTATACTAGGAGTAAACAGGTGGAACAAGCTAAATTGTTTTATTTTTATTCTTACCTCTCGAGAAAATTCCAAGGTAAGGAAAGAGAGACAGAGGCCTCCTTAGCTCCCTCCTTAGCTAGTGTGTCTGCAATCTCATTACCCTCAACACCAACATGAGAGGGTATCTATTGTAGATTGATGTGATAAGATGTAGAAAGACATTTCAGGTTTTGAGTATTTCCACTCGAACATAATACCTGACATTTTGCCAGTTGGCCAGGTACTGAATTGAGCTTCTACTATCACACAGTATCCAGATTTCAATATTATGGAATAGTGATTTGAGCAATTCTAGTCCTTCCGTAATGGCAATAAGCTCGCTGCGAAAAACGGAGCAGGAATCGGGATTTCTCTTCTGGATTTTTACCACCTGATCTCTATATTTGATGCATATTCCACTGCCGGAACAGTCACTATCATTTTTGCTACCATACATATACATCTGAACTGCATCCCCTGGGATAAGATTAATTTTCTCAAGTGTCAGTTATTTTAGTTAATTTGGAAGAGCAATTTGTTTATTCACTTAAAGGTCGGCGTGGAAAAATACACCAATAAGGCCCTCAGAAGAATCAAAACACTGCGTCAAGTGTTGCTGTTCCACAGTACCAGAGATAATATTGGTAGTGAGCTCTTGACTGAATGGATTATTTCTTTTGAGTCTTTGATTGTTGCTCCTAACTATAAGGAAAGCAGATGTTCAATTTCATGAACAAAGACTGCAAAGTTTATTATAGTATTTGACCAGACAAGCACTTCTTCGAAGTCCCAGAGGCTGCAGATCAGCCTTGTAAAGCACTATATCATTTGGGCAAGAATTCCGTAGGCCTGTAATGATTCCAGCAGCACTAAGCCGGATTTGTTCGAATTTCTGCAGGTTTGAATCTGAAGCTCAACAATAAATTGGGTATCCATGTTCCAAAATAAGCCGAACAAGAGAAATATAGGTGTTTCCGAGCATTAGCTCCCCAGTCACGCCCTAAGATATATTTTAGAATATTGAAGCACCTCCTTGCTCCCAACACAAGATGATCAATGTGTTTGCTACTCAATATCCCAGGGTCCTGGACAAAACCGAGGTATTTTGGGAAAGAGTGTATTTTTGAAGTCTGAGCATCTATGGCTGTAATTTAGATGATTGAAGTGCATTCGTTACCTAAAAAGATAATGGCTTATGATTAGTTACAATTTTTATCCATGATTCAGTTATCAATGGCTCAAATTTCTTTAAGGGCATTACAATTGCAAATGTTTTTTGCTCAATGGTTGACCAATTTTGATGCGCTTTAGGGAATTTTTGACTGGTGGGGCTTATTCATTAAATTTTTTTTTCTTTAAGTAAAAAAGGTCTCTATTCTGATTTGAGAATCATTAATATGGATGATGTAAGGTTTTCCCAAAACAGGGAAACATTTCTTTCATTGCAAGAAAGCAGGTCTAAAAGGAATATCAGAGTCTTTCTTTCATACCCCTTCCCCATTTGCATGTGATAGGGAAAAACTGACATGTGCTAATTTCACAAAAATTGTAGTCACTTATTCTTTGGCGAAACCAAGTAACATATTTTCCTTGACTTTTTGCTTTGATACAAAAGTCCATCAATGAATTTTTTTTGTTATTCAGCATTCTCTTCCTTATATTTGGAATAAGTCACAGTTTGTTTTTTCTATTTTGAAATTCATCACATTTAAGTCGGTCATGTGATGGAAATGATGGCATGTTCTTCCAAAAATTTTGCTTATTAAGACAAAACAGAAAATAACATCAAAACAATATCTTTCTCTATTGAATAATATATCAATACAACCAAAGAAATCTCTCCTTTTTATAGCCATATTTTTTAATTTTATATATATGTCAAATTTGACCCCCATTATTATTCAGAGCTCCAGTATTCTTTTTGTCTCTGTCATGTTCTAAATATTTCATTGAGATGGTTAACATTTCTTGAATTTGAGATAATAATAATACAATTTAATTTATCTTTTACAAGTAACAGGACTTCTATTGACAAAAACTTATTAGTTTTATTTTTCTTGTAAGAAACCAATGCTTAGTAGATTTCCACATTTAATTGATTTCCAAAAACAGGTTATCTTTCTCAACTTTTTGGGTATAAGATTTCACAATAGGAATTAAGGCTCCTGAATTCACAGTAGCCTCAATTTCTTTTCTTCAATGTATTTACTTTTTTACAGAGGTTTTTGTAGATAGAGGCAGTATTTTCATTCAGTTGTATATTTAAATGCTGCGATCTAATCTTAATTGTCCTTTCTTACCTTGCTACTGAGTTATATATGGGACTTCCTATGCCTTTCAGAATAATCTGGCTAACATGAATGGTTTCCTTTTATATAACAGTCCTTTGTAGCTTTCCTCATAAAACTTTCTTCCTATATTGTATTTTTGTATCCTTGTTGTAATTGCAATGGAGTGTATTTCCTATTTGAAAAATACCTTGGTTCTTTTTTTGTATTTACAAATTAGTTGTTTTCCGCTCTTTTTGAAATAATTCCCAATTTTTTGTTTGACTTGAACAATTTCATAATCACTCAGTCTATTTTCCTGTATCATCAGGTGTGCGGCAATTTGAATATTTGTCAGTTCTTGTACATTTGAAGAAGCATAATGTTATATTTTATCAGTGATAATCAGATTGAACAACTGTTTTAATGTTTAGATTCTCACACCTTGGATCCATTTGTGTTAATAATTTTTAATTTTTCAAATGTTTTGATTCCTATACCATGGATCCATTCTTGGAAATATTTTTTAAGTTGATATGCAAAGTCACACAGCGTATTTTCATTTTTATGATGTTTGGTGAAGAGCTGACGAAAATTTACAGTGGTCAATGTGTATCAATTTTGAAGTATTTCTTTCATCTGTTCATATGTTTTCTGAAATATCTTCCTTTTCATGAGTGATTATTTGTGCTATGTATATGATAAAAGTTGAATGAGGTAAGAACTCAAAGTTCCATCTTAATTTCTGCTCTTCTTAACTGTCGGAATAGTATTAAAATAATGACTGATATTTCATTTGGTATCAATTTTCTGTATGATGTTATGCAGCTCTAATTTTGGTTTTACTGAAAACTCAGTACTTTGGTTGGCTTTGGTTTTAATTTTGTAGACACATTTTTTGTGATATAATCGCTATTTCTTCTTTACTTTTCGATTTTTTTTTTTTTTTAAAAAATTCTTCCTTCTATTTCATTTCTTCCAATTCTTTCTATATTTGTCTTTCAACCATGACTTCCATCAGTTCAATGGTAATTTTTCATCATAATCTTTAGTGTTAGTGATTGTTATCTTTAAAACTAGCATTGATAGATGGAACAGTTTTCGATACCCGATGCAGTGGCAGTTATTTGCAAGTTGTTGTTTTTTTACTTTAGCAAGAAAAGCCATTTTCGGAATAAATTTATTAAAAAAAGTCTTCCCAATAAAATAAAATATCTCAATTCAATTCAAAGTTTTCATTTATAGTAATTGTTTCACCATTGTTATTGTTCTGCACCAAAAACATATCGATTTTTTTGGCACATCTCAAATAAAAAAAAAAGCACTTTCACACACTGTTATCATTTTGCTTCAAAGACATAGTTTTCTTCCATGTATTTAGTCTCTGGTTCTGTAAGCAAAGTGTATTGTGTGAATTACTTTCTTACAAAGTAAAATAATAACCAGATTCAAAAGCAATAGTTTGTTTAAGATTCATTAATAAATTCATGAAGCTCGCATGGGCTTCTACTTTTTTATTTGAGGCGCATTCTCTATCAGTCACATTATTTTGGCAATCCTGCCGAACAATGAGTGAGGGTTAACAATATTCTGTTTCATCAACTGGTAAGTTTAACTATCAATTCGTAAGGAAAGATCTTTTTTCTATAGCCTCATTTTGAATGTGTGATTTTTTTGTGTGCCTATATTAGGAAATGTGTATATTCCTTTGTTTGATAGTTCTGCTATGAAATTTTTGTCACGAAAAGTAAGCTTTTAATACCTATACCATTGAGAGTTTATTTTCGGGGTATTTTTCAATTTTCTGCAGATATTGATGGCCTGATGAGAGTAGGTAACAATATTGTCATCTCTGTAGGTCGAGCATTCGAATCCTGATTCTTATGTTTCAAAATAATCATTGATGTAGTTTGTATATTGGGTTGAGAACATTGGCTTAAAGTAAACCCTTTAGAATAATCTTTTTTTAAGAAAGACAATCTCTCCATCAGATTTGAAAACAAACTGGATATGAGAAAGTTATGGATCCAAAGTGCTATTTTTCCTGTGATAGCAAATGAAGACATTTAAGAAGAAGGTCATTTAAATATACAGAATCACATGAGCACTTTTCCTGTCCGAATTAATTCCAATGAAAATTTTTTATCCAAATTTGCATCTATTTTTGCTTTGTGCATTAAATATGTTGCTGTTCTGCCGAGGGTTGGAGATCAAAAGAACAACCTGTACTTTCAAAATAGTTCACCTGACAGAGGGAAAAACATGATTCAGCAATCTGCCAGAACCCAAGTCGAGGTCCCTTGTAGCCATTTCCAGCTCTTGCATCAAAAAAGTTATGTTGAAGATGATATTGCCTGAGACTAAATCATGGCATCTTTGGGCTTCTAGAGCTTCTTACAATCTTCTCGAACTTCAGCTGTAAAATTAACCTTCTTAATTTCCAATAATGAGCTCCAAGTAGGTCAACTGTGGTCTCATCACAATAGGGAATATTCCCATCTGTGTTCATGATAGTATTGCATTTCTCAAACTGAGTTTGGACCTTACTGATATTTTTAACAATTTTCCACAGTTTTCTGTCAGAGGATTTAGCATGAAGTTTTCTATACATATCCATCCATTTACTTTGCTTGATCAGAACATAAGTTTACTTAATTTGTGCATTGATCTTGCTCATAGCTGCTCTAAATTGGTTGATTTTATTGTCATTCATGCCTCTTGTACAGAAACAAAAAAAAGTGGAGATTTATTACAAAAGCAAAGGACACATTTTTTTGACATGGCCACTGGAATTGCCTTTTTTTTTTTTTTTTTTTTTGCTGAGACAATGACAGCCATTTGGTTTCAAGGTCACCTGACAGCGGCTCCAATGCAGATCTTCCAGTTAACTTTTAAATTCCAATATACCACTTGTTGTCACATGATACATAGGACATCTTTATTTTTACTGTAACAGTATAAGACTTAAATTAAATTCAGTTGTAAATTTAAAAAAAAAATGTCCTTAAAGTTTATTCAGTCATCATGCAAAAATGAATTTTTTCGAGAAATTTTTATTATTTCAGAATTCTGATAACATTCGAAAATTCCATGTTTAAAACTGGAGTGCTTATAAATGTTTTATTTTTTTTTCTTTCAACATAAAATATTGAAAATAAAAAAAAATATTGATTATTAATTAAAGTTTAAAGGATGAGTAATGATATTAATGAATAATCCAAAGTAAATCCTTTGCATTATTTTATCTTTATCTTACTCCTTACTTATAGTTAATGAGTATTCAGATTGGAATACATCAAAGAGTATTTGTGCTATTATTTTTAATTCTTCACACTCATAAGTTGTCCAGAATTATCTGCACTATTACAAATTTTAGTTTTCATAAATGTAATTTGTAAATTTTGGGCACAACTTATTTACATTTGGATTGTTTTTTAATTCTTACTTTTTAGTAAAATATTTGTCTAAAGCTGAAACAATTAAAATCATGTTCTAAATGTATTTTAGATTTTATATATTTCCAATAAATTACTGTTAAAAATGTATAAGAGGAAGTGGGGGAAAAAGCATATGTTTAAAATTTAATTCTATTATTGAATATTTCTTGTGCTTGATTCCAATGTTATCATCTCTACCTTGTCTAGAAAATTATTTGTTTGAATTTTGAAATTAAAATATTTAGCAGTATGTTAAAACTTATATTTAAAAAAATTATATATGATTCTTTTCTTATTATATCAACCATTAAACACCTGAAAGAGAAATTAGCAATTCAATCTGAATTTATAGAAAGATTGAAGAAACGAAACAAATATCTTGAATCGGAATTAGAAAAATACAAAGAAGAGGTTACATCTAATCGAATTGAATCTTATATTGTGAATGATTATGTAAGTGAATTTCTCTACATATTTTAGGAGATAATCTCTCCTTTTTAATCTTATCAATTTTAATGGGGGAGGGGTGAAACTTCCTATCTTTAAATTAATTTGTTATATTTTAGAAATATTTTTTTCCAGTTGTAATTAATGAGGAAACCATAAAACAATGTTTGTGAGGATTTTATCTGAAGAAAGAAATGCGTATTCTTAAAATGTGTGTTTTATTATTAAAAATATTTTAAAGGGGCACAGTGCAGAAATTTTACAATTACGATATTAATGCCAATTATCCTTTCAAATTTTTAAGTTGCCATTTAAAATGTTAAAAGTAAATAATAGAGTAAAATTAATTTTAGCAACTTTTTTAAAAAAAATTCTAGAGGCCATTAAAAAGTTTTTAATATTACTTTGTAGTAGAGAATAAATAATTTTTGTGTAATTTGCTAATATATTTTGATTCTAATTGTAGCAAATAAATTGCAATATCAGTATACTGTTTTTAAAATTTAATTACAAGTTAATAGAAAAATATGGATCTATAAATTTTAAGTTTGAATGAAATATTTTTTAAAAAAATATTTTAAGAATTTTGGTTGTAGTGATAATATAATAAAATTTTTCTCACAATATTTAGTGTTATAATGGGCAGGAAATATATTTGATGCAATTATTAGTTTGACCATGCTAGATGCGTTTTTGTATCTAGGAGTGATGTCCAAGTCAGTATAAGGCATAAATGCCGGTTTCACTCTATCGATGGAGATAGTAGAAGGTTTTCCTTTAACATTAACTTACTAAGTTCATCACTATATTTTAATGCAGAGGTGCCTCTAGTGGATGACAAACTAGGCTTTTCCTCACAAACACTTGTATGCACATTTTTTAACATAAATACAGCTTGCTTTGCACTTGAAGTCGAAGTCACTCAATAAGCTAGGCTGGATTGCTGTCTGCTTGAGTATTGTTGAAAAACTCTCCAGATAATCTGAAGGCTTTTTCTACACAAATTCCACCAAAGTGAATCCTATATTTTCTTTAAAAAATGCTCGAAGACAGAGAAGAGTAAGATACCCGTCCATTTTTCAGTTTAGTGGCACATAATTGCTGCTTTTAGAGGTTAGTGAAACTCCTCTATCAATTTATTGCTTTGAGGGTGGTATGCAGTTGTGCGTTTGTTTTATCTGAGTAGAGTCTTAAAAGTGGCAAATTCAAATTGGTGTCCTTGATTTGTGTGACGATTAGACGAATCATAAGCTTTCGTTCTCGTATGACACACATAGCTACGATTAAACGGTTGCTGAAAGTGGCAGCTCCTCCATAGTGGTTTTTGAAAATGTCACTCTTTTCAGATAATGATATGGATAGCTCGCTCGCTTTTAAACGGTAGTTTTTAAAGAATTATTTGTGGTACATTAATGTAATATTTACACCAATTCTAACTTGCTCTTTTAAACAACTTAGTAGTTGATAAATATTACAAATTTTAGTTTCTTATTTATTGAGTTTTTAAACAATTGTTTGCGGTTTATTAATGTAATATTTACAATTATAACTCGCACTTTTAAACAATTCAGTAAATGTTAAATATTATATTAGTTTATAAAATATTAAATTAAAATATCTAAATAAATACACGCAATTTTGAGCTTTATAAAACATTTAATTATTATATTTACTTAAAATTCTTTCTGACTGTGATACATTTTAAAACATGGAACTGCACATAATGGAGCATTACAGTGTTTTCAATAAATGCAGGAATCTCGGCGAACTCTTTTTCCATTGCTGTCAAATTTGCTGTAACATATCACGTATTTCCTGGTTAGTGGTTTTTTTCTTCTTTTTCTGTAGATGGAATATATTCTGCAAAAAGGTGTGTTGACAGTTTTAAAATGTTAGTACCTGAATCAACAGGTTTTATTTTCCAACTTTTCTCAATGTTTTAGACTTCTGTACGATTCTTTCCGCTAATTCAAGACTGAATTCCAATTTAGTCCCCCCCCCCCATTTTTTCCATAACTGAAACACGATAAAAATCGTCCAGTAAATATCGAAATATTTTTTTTTTTAATATTTTCTTTGATGAGATTGAATTATATCATAATATCAAAGTTGCTGATCCATTCCACTGATCGTATTATTATAGTCTAATGCAATCTTAGATTTCTCCAATTTTAAATTTTTAAAATTATTTCAGATTTTTACTTTTTCAGGATTGTGAACTGAGCTTATAAAATGGACATATTTCTTATCTCTCCATCTCATAACCATCATCTTCTCTCTATGATTTGCAATTAATTCTCTTTTATTCAACTTTTCTGTTTTCAGTTCTTTTGGAAGATATTTTCTGTGGAACCTTTATGATCCAAAAAAATCAGTTTTAAATTTTAATAACTTTCCCCCTAATTCAGGGGATTTATAGTAATTATCCAAAGTAATGCAGTATCTTTTGCCTAATAGCGGCTCAGGTAATGTCAAAACAACCTGAGTAGAAAATAAATAGCCTTTATGTTTCTCAGACATTTTTCTGCTTTTACCAATATAAATTTTTATGGACCACTCGTATCCAGTATGAAATTCACACAATATAAACATTTTGATTCAAAACCAATCCTTTTAGGTGGTAAATATTACACGCAAGAAAGTCTGCCTTCTTCAACAGCAGACTTTCATCTATACATGTCTATACATCAGGTGTGTAAACCTCTGAAAGCTTTTTCTGCTTGTAATTAAACATAGTCCATATTTTTTTTAGCTGAAGCTGAGGATGTGAAGAGTCCTTCCTTTTATTTCTGTCAAAATAAAGGAATTGCATTATTAAATCAAACCTTTTCAAACTAAAGAGATAACTAAAACTAGGTATTTCAATTAATTTTCTCCTTGACCAATATCATCTTAACGTTAGTTTTGAAATGATTTCTTGCAAAATTAGAGTAACGAGAAATATTCTCAGTTCATTTGTAGTGATTCATTTGGAAAAAAGTTTTGTTTTGTGAGTAGGGTTCGGCTGCAATCATTTGGGTCGAAAAAGTTTGGACGAACTGAACTCTTCAGTGCCCGTTATGATGCGCTATTCAAATGATGATCTGGGTTCAATCTAAGCGAGAGTCGATGCAATCTATCAAAGAACATTTCACTCAAACTCTCAAAAGTGATGAGAATGACCATTACGTAGTATCACTTCCCTTGGATTGACGGTCATTCTCCTTTAAATAGCTGTAATAATTTAGCAGGAAATCGTCTTGGTAAATGTGTTAAAAATTTTAAGTCTGAAAATAAGTTAGAAGCTTATGAGGCTATGTTTAAAGATTGGTTGGGTGAAAAAATCATCAAAGAAGCCCTTCTCCCCCATTAGTTGAGGAATTTCAAAGCGAAAATTTTCTCTCTCATAGAGCAGTGATTAAAAAAAAAATTCCACAACACCAATCAGACCAATATTTGATGGGTCAGCTCGAGAAAAGGATTCGACATCAATTGATGACTGTTTGAACAAGGGTCCAAATATTATTGAACTTCTACCATCTATAATAAATAGATTTAGAAAGGGAAAAATTGGTGTCATTTCAGATATTAAGAAGGCGTACTTACAGATAGGGTTAAATCTAAAGGAGAGAGTTTTGCTTGAATTTCTAATGTGGGAGCATGAAGATAATTCAAAATTATCAGCATTGAAGAGTAGTTTTTGGACTATCCTGCAGTCCTTATCTTCTTGGATCAACAATAAAATATCATTTAAATCAAGCAGCCGAATATTTTCAACCAATCGCATCTAGATTGTTAGAATCGTTTTATGTAGACAAATGCGTCACCAGTGTGAACAATTCCAAAGAACTAGCTAAATTTATTACTAAATCTCAGCTTACACTCCATACAGCTCAATTTAAACTATGAGGGTAGGAGCATTCCAATAGTAACGAATTAAATGATTAAAAAGATAAGAGGTTTCTTTATTAGGTTTAAAATGGAACATAAATAAAGATTGTTTGTCTGTAGATCTTAAAGAACTAAGAGAAGAATTTAAACCTATTACAAAGAGAAAAATACTGTCTACTGTACATCAAATTTTTAATTCGATAGGGTTTATGTGTCCAGTAATCCTGTTCCCTAAAATATCACTCCAATAATGTTTAAAATTTTAGATATCCTGGGATGCGGAGTTGCCTCACGTTATTGTTTATTGATTTAATAAAAGGTTTAAGCATCTAGATGATTTAAGAAAAGTCGAAATACCCAGGTGTTTTCTACCTGATTTAGAGTCCTCGAGTGTTATTATGCTTCATGTATTTTGTGATTCCTGTAAATTTACTTACGACACTTGCATTTACTTAAGAAGTGAAAATTTTAATGAAACGACTTACCAGTTAGTACATGCTCGAAGTAGGGCAACACCCATAAAACCATTGACAATTTCTCGTTTGGAACTCATGGCCTGTAATATAGGCGTTGAAATTAGCTCATTCAACTAAGAAAGAGTTAGGGATGTAAAACTAAACAATATACTATTGGTCTGATTCCAGTAATGCATTATTTTGGATTAAGAAAAAAGATAACTGAAACACTTTTGTCGGAAACCATGTACGCGAGATTCAGTCACTATGTGACCCCGAAAATTGGAACTTTCTTCCAGATATTATGAATCCAGCAGACTTACCATCTCGCAAATATATTGCCAACGAACTTGTTAAATCCAAGTGGTGGGAAGGCCCCAGTGGCTTAAAAATCCCATTCAAAAATGGCCGAAGTCGGAAATATTTCCATATTTAGAAGTTATAGCTAAGGAAAAGAAAAAAAAAAACCATTGTCAACGTAACAAGCACCGAATGTACTTCATAGAATCATTTTAATCTTTTTTCTCCTTTGATAAGATTACCTGAGTAATAGATTGGATTTACCGATTTTGGACAATTGTAAAATGAATAAGGAAAGTCGTGTTTGGGGACAATTGGGTATATCAGAAAGAAATCGCGCTGAACTTACTATTATGAAGATAATCCAGAAATAATTCCTCTCTGGTGAAGTAGATAAATGTTTACTTAATCTTCAAGCTTTTGTAGATAATTCAGGAATCATTAGATTACAAACCAGAATTTTGCGGAGAAAAGATACGGAAAAATTTTGTCTCCCGATTGAACTTCCTTCCAAACATATGATAATCGAAAAATTAATTAAAAATCATCATGAAAAATTTAATCATCAAGGTGCGCAGTTTTTAATGATTAACTTGCGTGAAAAATACTGGATTTTAAAGGCTTGGAACACCATACCAGAAATTATAATGACATGTGTAAAATACGTAAGATATGAAGGAAAATTAAATAACTTACCGACTGCTTCTCTTCCCGAAAATCGAGTTAGAGAACTTGCCATATTTAAGAATGTCGGCATCGATCTAGCCGGACCATTGTCCGTGAAAAATAATGAAAAGATGTGGATCATCATCTTTACCTGTGTAGTTTTTAGAGCGGTACGCTTAGAATTGACACCTAACTTGTCAACTGAAAGTTTTCTCAAAGCAATTAATCGTAAGACGATTAATTGCTCGTCATGGTAGACCACTTATTATTTATTCCGATAATGGAACTAACTTTATTGGACCACTAACCTTTTTAAACGTATAAATTGGTATAAGGTATTGAAAGACTCAACTATAAATCAGATCAAATGGAAATTTCCCCTTCCAAAAGCTCCTTAGCGTGGAGGCTAGTAGAAAAGTCTAATCGGATTTTTGAATCAAATTCTTCGCAAGGTTTTGGGTCGGACTTATTAGATCATGACGAACTGTCATCCGTTTTATGTGAATGTGAAAGCATAATGAACATTTGACCGATAACGCATGTTTCAGAAGATGTCAAAGACTTAACTCCACTTACTCCTGCTATGTTCATGCACGAAATACGAGCGACTGGAGTACCTGATTTAGATTAACTGGATGCGTCCTCTATGAACCGACAATTGGCGTATAGGCAGAAACTAAAGCAAGATCTTCAAAGAAAATTTAGGTCAGAATATCTTGGCCAATTAAGATAGAACTACCATCATGTAAAGAAGGACAAGCTAATTGCAGTTGGAGAAGTAGCGCTGTTTGCCAGTGATAACATAAAATGCCTGGTTAAAGGGCTGGAATTCTACAAAAATAGAGATGGACATATCCGAGTAGTTAAAATAAAAACCAAATCCGGAGAGATTGTTAGACTAGTTGCTAAACTACTACCTTTAGAAATTAAAAATATTTATACGTCTAATAATATTTTCACTTTTTCAGATAGTAGGAAAAGGAATTTATTTGCAGAAGCCGAAGCAGAGGTTTCCCTGCTGTCCTAATTCAGCCAGAAGAAGCTGCAAAGGCCTGTTTCTCTGATAAGACCAAAGATTCTGGACATGGAGAAGGAATCCCTTATGCCCATCTATCCAATGCTCCAGGGGATCCTGATCAAAGAAGTACCATTCTAAATGATCCTGGACCTGGGAGGAAAGTCAGTGTCGATCCTTCTACAGTATATGGAAGAGTCCTGAAAATTAAATATGGAAAAAATTGTGAAACTGGTTTTTAAGGACTAAACATTTCAAATTATGACTTTAAATTTTGGTGGGAGGATGTTGCAAATTGTGAACACTTTAGTATCCAATTAAAAAACGCACACTCCAAGAGCATGTTATTCATCTATTCATGTGCTGGAAAACGCGTTACACCTCCCATGCATTTTTTAAATTTTCTCTGTAAGTGTTAGTCAGTCTTGTTCTATTTCTTGTCCTGTGCTGTGCTGTGAAATTAAAGTAGTAAATACAAACCCATATCATCTTTGACTTGCTAATGTAAGTTGATCACCTTTCAGCAGAACCCGGCTACAGAAAGAAAAGGTAGGATAATTTTTGTTTCCTAAACCTTCGTATGTTAATTGATTTAACAAAGATAATCTTCCAATAGCTCATTGGGTTATTGTAAAAATTATTCAGACGTACCCAAATACTGATGATAAAACTCGAATTGTTCAGTAAAAACTGCTAAATGGTAATTTTGTAAAAAGACCTATTTCAAAAATAGCTATTTTACCTATTGTGTAATGAGAATATTGAAATATTATATTTTTTATTGCCAAATTGAAATATTATTCTTAACGCCAAAATGAAATATTTTTAATGTTTTTGATTATTCGTTGCGTTATAATTTTTTCGTTTGTTGTGTAAATAATTTGTATATCCTAAAACCTATTATTGTTTTGAAATGATGTTTCAAGGCTCGGTAGAATGTTGGCACCAGTGCTTCATTGTTGGTGAGTTCAGCTTCTCCAAGTGCTCCAGTACACCAATAGGTTTCAAAAAAGAGAAAAGGCATTCTTCGCAAGGGCATTGTCAGAAAATGTATAACTTCCATTTTGTGGAGGGTTGAACCCCTTGAAAGTGCTATCTAATTAATTAATATCTAGGCGTATGAGGGTCACTCAATAATTCCTCAGATTTTCCAAGAGACGGTACTCGTAACAACGAAAATGGTTCGTTTTTAGTAAGCATCATGACTCACTAGAAAGCTGTTAAGTCTCGGTAAACCGTATTCGTGATCATGGCGCCTTTTGCATCTCGAAAATTCTTTGTCATAACTTTTGAGGCTAATAAGATAATCTTCGCCTTTTTGGAAAATATTCACTGAAAGCAGCCCAACGATTTGACTTTTGCTTGATTTCCAATGCGTAATGATGAATCTAGGTTTCTTCGAATGTGTCAACTCTTCTCAAAATAACGTCGACAACTCCCAGCGGCAGCAATTAAATTTTGATTTGGTAGTAAATGACTACCAAATCAAACTAACTTATAAATCAGAGTCGAATTTCGCAACATCTAAAGGCAGCAACAATTTACCTTAATAATGCCATCTATCTACAAATACAAGAACTTTTTGATCTACCCTCGTAAACCAAAATAAATTCAAGTAGTAAAATAAGTAGAAATAGTTTTGTATTTGTCAATTAAATGTTGTTAACAAACAAATTGGTTGTACTGTATTGAATAACTTTAAACTAATGATTGCATTAACTGTTTTTTGTAAAGAAAAAAAAAAAGACCATGTTAGATATTTGTTGTTATACTGTGTTCTCAGTAGATGACAGCACTTGCTTGATATCTAAGAGTTAGTCTCTTTTAATCTTGAGAAGTGAGTCGCAATGTTTATCTTGTACATAAAGCTTCACGTGTCTTTGAATACTGATTTAAATTATATATATATATATATATATATATATATATATATATATATAT
>BMAW01095097.1:231747-280808 GCA_019974015.1 Nephila pilipes
TATATATATATATATATATATATATATATATATATATATATATAATTATTTCACCTGAGTGGCAACAAACGCCTCACAAGGAACTAAAGTAATTAGAAGAAAAACCTCCACATAGGGAAGAAATGAGAATACCCGTCGTAGAATTTTTTCTCCATAACTGCTTGCCTCTAAAATTACGTTTTCAGGAATTGGTCGAGACACAGTAAAAGCATTAGTTACTTTCAGGATTCCATTGAAATTCAAAATAATATTTTACCGGTTAAAATCCATGTATTAAAAGATGACATGATTTCTCTTGATGCGATTATTGGATTCGACTTTTTGCAACAAAACTCGTTTACATTTGATAAAGACGAAATTCATCTGTGCAATAGTAATGATGATGAAAATTTTGTTAATTTTGCTAATATTCCCGATGGTTAACCTTTCTAATTTGATATTTCACATATTTGGAACCCTGAAATTCGTAAGGAAGCTCAAAATATTGTTACTTCCTACAAACTTCATATGGTTAAAGACACCGCAATTAAGATGTAAATTTCATTACAGGATGAAATCCCAGAACCACAACGTTTCAGAAGACTTCCTTTTGCAGAACAGGACATTGTTGAAAATCAGATTCAAGACTAGTTAAATGATGGAATTATTAAACCTAGTTGTTCTGATTATGCTGCGCCGATTGTTTTTTGTAAAAAAGAAAAGCGGAGATTTCAGACTTTGTGTTGATTACCGCAAACTTAACAGAAAAATAATCAAAAATAAGTTTCCTTTACCACTGATTGAAGAAGCATTAGATAAACTTAAAAAATTCTCGAGTTTTTACTTCACTTGACCTCAAAAATGGATTTTTTAATGTACTTATGGACCCTAACAGCACAAAATATATCTATTTTATAACCCATGATGGACAATACGAATTTTTACGTGTTCCATTTGGTTTAACAAACAGTACCAACGTTTTTCAACAGTTTGTTCACACAATTTTCAGAGATCTCATTTGCGATAACGTTCTTATTGTTTACAGGGATGATCTTATACCTTCAAATGACAAAATCGAATGTTTACAAAAATTACGTCTAGTTCTCCAAACAGTTGCAGATTATGGTCTTGAGTTAAACTCCAAAAAATGTCATTTTTTTTACAACGAAACCTGGAATTTCATGGATATATCATCGAAAACGGAACAATTAAACCCTCACCTTCCACAACACAAGCTGTTCAAAAATTCCCCCAACCTAAAACCTCTAAACAAATCCAAAGCTTTTTTGGGTTAACAGGTTATTTCAGAAAATTTATTCCTAATTATGCTCTGATTGCTAGACCATTAAGTGATCTTTTTCGAGAAAATATCGAATTTTGGCCCTGCACAAGCGGCAACTTTCCAAGAATTCAAAAGCATTCTTTCACAAAAACCAGCACTTAACGTTTTTCAACAAGGATATCCATTAGAACTGCATACTGACGCAAGCTCTTTAGGTTTTGGCGGTCAGCTCTACAAAAAAACGAAATAATTGCTTTCAGGGGTACTATTCTTCTACTATTCAGGGGTACAGGGGCGAATGTCGCATTCATTCACGATTTTCGTATGGTTATATATGTTAGACGTATCTGTAATTCCTAGTCATCGTGGGTGTCCACCTTATATCTCCATGAAACCTTAAGTTTTTAAATATACATTTGAGACTAAAGATTTTTTTTTGACAGTGTGTGTTTCAGTCGCTTCTTGAGAGAGAAACTTTTCAAAAATGATTAAAAGCTATATTTTCTTCTTCTAAATCTTTCATCAAATTTCCAATCTCTATTAGTGAGAAATTTTCGAGGCATTCTAAAAATCGAAGAATAAACAACAGAAAAGAAAAATCTGTCGTTCATAGACAACGTAAAGTCATCGATTTGAGTATTTTTTTTTTAAAAAAAAATCGAAACTTATTGTTTCTAAAGGACGACAATGATAAGGAATTCGCACACAACTGATGATGTTGGAGAAAAATATCACCACCCAATTACGGACAATAGAAGCAAAGTCTTAAGAAAGGTCAGGGAAAGTTGTAAAAGTGTCTTCTGAAAAATAAAAAAAAAAAGGTGGGGGCTTTTCTAGAGAAGACATGCCTTCGGAAAAAGGAGTGTTTAAAATGACCATCGAGTAGTCTACGTGATTTGAAGATCCAACGGCTAAATAGCCGCTTTTGCTTCGTCTAAATGACCAGATGTGCATTGATCATTTTAAACTTAGATTAGAAGAACCAAGGAAAATTCTTAGAAAGGAGAACTGAACCTTTCCTGATTTTTATCCGGAAAAGTTCAGTTCTCCTGAATTACATTCATATTTTCAATATTAGAATAACAATAATTGATTTAGTAGCATTTAATTTATTTTCTAAGCAATAAGTTCTTCCTAATTAGTACTTCACTCAGAATGTAAATTATATTTTTGAATACTCAAGAAAATCCGGCTATTGATCTTGTGCCGTCTTAATTTAAAATTTCTCTCATTTTTTTAAACATCTCATTTCTTTTATCAGACTATAAAGGAATTTTACATTAATCGTATTGCTAAGAGAATTTTTTTAAGGGAGAATAATTCAAGTGAGAGAAAAAAAAAAGTTTGGGAAAATTTTTAATTACATTACAGCACTGTGAAACTATTTTTGAAGCTTCTAAGTTATAAGAAAGTTCTAAGTTTTGAAGCAAGTAAGTTATATTTATGAGACCAAAAACACACTTTAAATTAACATAAGTGTTTAATTGTGATGGCAGTTTGCTTCAATTGTCAATTTTTTAAGTATATGACTTAAGAAAAATCAGCCTCTTGCTGTCTATAAATTTTACATATACGAGTATGCTATTTCGCATTCAATAGTAAACTAAGTTTGGGTATAATGTATTATTTTTCAGGAATATTTTTTTTATACAGCTGTGATTTTCCTGTTATCTATGTTGTTATCTATTTCGTTCCGTTTGTCAACCGCATTAGGGGGGGATATTTTTGCATTTGGAAAATTTATAAGCTGCTTGAAGGTGTTTGTCTTAGCTATCATAATTTTTTTTAAAAAAAAATTAATATCTCTTAACTGTACCATTTTCATTTTATCAGTTCCGATTCTTAGGAAGTATAAGAATATTAACGAAGACTTTCTTTTAAAAAAAAAAAAACGAAAATGTATCACTCTATGAGCCATATTTTTGAAATAATTCAAATTTCAATATGTATGTTACTTTTGTAAATAATCAAATGCAGAAAGCATAATTAACAGAAAACAAAGTTAATATAATGCATGAATAAAAAATAAAATTTAACAAAACCTTTGGTCAAATCTTTCAAATTTGGCATAACATTTGTTGAAGCCTTTATAAAAGTTCTGTAAGATGATTATGTAAATATATGTAATATTTAGGCTTCACAAATTTCATCAAGGAGTAAAGATTGGCAATAATATGTTATGCCCAAAATGGAAATCAGAATGTTATTGATTGATTAATTGTTTCATTAACTTTACTTTGAAAAGCAATAAGAAAGTTTTTTGAGGCGGACCTCGTAATTTTGAACTTTGATCAAGTGACGAGGTTGACAATTGAACTCGGTCCCACTCACCAAGCTTCCACACTACGCCAACTTGAGAACATTGAGCCTCTACAGATTTAACATGCATCAGCCCAAAATCTGCAGGGGAGACTTAAGTTTAAACTTTATCCTTTGGGTTTTGCGATACTGTGATTTAAAGTTGAGTTTACAAGAAACTCCAATAAATGCCATTTATTTAATGAAATAGATTGATAATTTTTTTTTTCTTTGGATAAAGTATAAAATAATATTATGTAGATATATTTAATAATTATTTTTATTTTGTTAAATCACAGCAAGATTTAAACTTATCAAAATTAAGTATAATTATTGGTCTCAACACTTACAATTTTTAAATAATAGTTTCAAAAGATATTTCCCATCTGAAAAAAAAAAAAAAAAAAAAAAAAAAACTCATTTGTGAAAGGAATATGTATATAACAAACCCTTTTCAAAACAAATGGCAAAAATAAATTAAATTTAAGTGATAGAGAATATGGATCCCTCTTTGAGATTAGTTTAAATCAGCCCTGGCCAACCAGCGACTCGAATGTGGCCCGCATGGTGTTAACCTGCGGCCCACGGAGCCGGGACATCTGAACAAAAATTTAAACTTTTATCGAATGTAAAAGTACCAAAGAACATTCCACCTTGAGTAGTTCGTACGAGTATCATATCCCATTACTATAGGAATATCTCTGTACATTTATTCAGCTATCGTCAAAATTTTCTTTCCATATTCTTGATCAGAAAGAATAACAAAGTTAAGCTCATTTAAAAAAACAGGCCGTCCGTCTAGCGTGAATGAGAAATACATAATGTATACTTAACCAGAAAACTTACTGAAGAGCGCAAGTGTGTATTATTAAATGCCAGGAGGGAATACGACTCGCGTATCATACGAAATAACAGCAACCAGTCTATCTACAGCAAGTCTAATATATTTGACCCAGGAAGGTATGGTTCCAGGCTGATTGATCGGCATCTGATTGCTCACAATTTATTACCAATGTTGTGTTGTGACTACCGGATTGTTTTTAAAATTATATTTAATGCAAAAATATTTAATTTGGGAGAATCATTTTTGAAGGGGACTAGTTTTAATGTCTGAAAATCAAGATTCGGTACTTTAATTATGGAAAAATGCACAACTAAGCAACGTGTGAAAATTACTCTATATCGAGCCTATCAAACCTTTGACAGTCTCGATATATTGTAGATTAATCAAAAGCGACTTTAATTACCTCAAAAGTGACTTTGTGGGCCGCTAAGGAAGCGCATTTTATTTTAAAAAGCCTCGTTGTATTCATATATGTAATGAATTCTATTTATTATCTTCTTTATTGATTTTTGAACTTCTGACATCCATCCAAATAAATTCAAATCCAAATTAAGAACTACTACTTTTATCATCACTCAAATGGCGAGAAGTGACTAATCTTTCTGAAGCTCATTACATAAATGGAGAAAATTTGGCAAAAAATTAGGAAAGTTATTATTTTTTTTTTTGGTAATCGACCACCTAATTTCTATCATAATAGAGGAAAATACTTCGAATGTAGTACCTCTCGCTTCATACAGCACCACGTGAGGACTTTGAGATTCAGGGCCCTTCAGCAGCAACCTCTATTAATCCTCACTCTATCGAAAAATAGAGGGAGAGGGATAAAAAAATTAATAACAAAAAAAGTACAACAGATTACTTTTTTAAGTTTATTGAAAATGCATTTACGTATTACATTGTAGTATAGTTTACTAACTTGTAACAATCCCGTAATTATTTCCATCACTTATTATTGTTAATTACAGAGAGACTGACTGCTCGTTTTTTTTTATTGCTAATTTAGCAAAGGTTTTGTAATGTGACTGCAGAACAGTTTTTAAATTAAATTTCGTACAAATACATTTAATTCAATAAGATATAACTTCCCTTAATTTATTGCAGAATGTTCGTGATTTCTCTGATGGAGCTCGGGAGGATTACTCGCTTCATACGATTAGGGAAGTAATATTTTTTACATGGAATTAGTGTTAAAATATTATATATTTATACATATATAAATTATTATTAAAACCATAGTAATAAGAGAACAATTAAAATCCCAAATCAACAAAAGAAAACATTGAGAGAACTATGTAAAATAAATGAAAAATATTGAAATCAAATTTGAAACTAAATGAATAATTTGAATATGCCCAATAAAACAAATCATACACACTCAGACTAGGGACTAAATTGTTGGGTTAAACATATTCTATGGTACCAACCCTGCCCCAGTGCATCTTGTTGGGCAAAAATTGGATTACTCCAAAATGCAAATTATAAATTAAAGAAAAAAAACAAACAAACAAAAAAAAAAAAAAAAAAAAAAAAAAACAAGAAGAAAGAAAGGAAGGAAGAAAATTAAAGGCAAGATATCTCAATTACAATTTTTGTTTAAATATTTTCCAATTAAATAATCTTTATCTAAAAATATATTCCTATTAAATACTTTTCAATTAAAAACCTTCTATTAAAATTTTGAATTAGAAATATCCAATTAAAATATCCAAAAAAGCCCTTCAATTAAAAACTGTCCAATTATAAATTTAAAAAAAAACTCAAAATCAAAATCTGTACAGTTAAAATCTTTTTAGTTAAAAATTTAAAACTTTAAAAACGACAACACACCCAAATCTAAGTCTTTCAAAGAAGAATTAAGGCAAATCACAGATGCAGGAGCCGAAATGCAAGATCTTGTGACATGTGATCAAGAATTACAGTGCAATAAGTTCAAGGAACCTTTTAAATGAAGATTTCTAATATTATGCACTGTTGCCAAATAAAATCTGAATATCATTAATAATTAGTTAAATTGAGTATAAAATGTTTCAAAAAAATATGGAATACTTAATAAAAATCTCATAATTAATACAATGTTGAATTGAAATCATATCCAATGGAACTCAAACCAGAATTTTAGTAGTTAAAATTATTTGGAATCCATTGAATAAGACATTGCAGCGGTTCGCCAACAGGCAGATTAGTCAACGATTGTAGAGACCACCAAACAGGTTCTGCGGGCGCTCCTCGCCAAAGGCAGCAACCCTGGAGCTCGCTCTACTTCACTTCCAAGAAGTGATTCATTCTCTCTCTTTCGACTTGCGCACTAACTTGATGCTCGCTTGGAGCTCGTTGTACGAAGTTCAATGTTGTGTAAATAAATAAATATTAGAATGTTTAGCATGTGCCACTGTTCTTACCAAAACCCGCAGCAGTGGTGACCCTGATTGTGAATTCCACCTTGAGATTAAAATGGATTATAAAGTTTTCAACGATGTGCACGTGTCCGACAAACAAGGTAAGCTCTCATGATCTCTCTGTGTTTGGTTCAGAAATATTTATTTTAAATTAGCAATTTAACTATTTTTCTTAATTCATTATTATTAATTAATATTTCATACTTCGCGTTTCTATATTTTTCAAAAATGACTGAGAATAGTAATGCTCAACAACACGTGTCGCTGCTAAACTTCCACCGCTGTGGAAGCAGAATATAAAGCTTTGGTTTCTCCAAGCAGAAGCAAATTTTGAGCTTTCTGGCATTACTAATGATGTCACTAAATACAATAATGTTATTGCTGCAATTGACTCTGAAATTCTGTCGGTGGTTTCCGATTTACTGTTTGACCCACCACACGCGGATCGGTACACCACACTAAAAAACCGATTAATTCAAGAGTTTTCAGATTCGGAAAATCTACAAATTAGAAAATTGCTTTCTGAACTACAATTGGGTGACGATAAGCCGTCTCACCTCCTACGAAAAATGAAAGAATTAGCAGGCACTGCGATAAACGATGATTTTTTAAGAAACTTGTGGCTTCAACGACTCCCTGCCGAAATCCAAACAATCCTTTCCGTAAGTTCCGAAAAATTAGAAAACCTAGCGAAATTGGCGGATAAGATTGCTGAAGTTCGCGCCTCCCCGTTTACTCAAAATGTATACGCCGTTTCGGGTCGCTCCGAGCAATCGTCCGATTCTCCTCACTCCCCTTTGAATGAAATGGTTGCACTTCGAGGTGAAATCGCCGCTCTCAGCAAGCAAGTAGAACGATTGTCTAGAGACCGATCAAGGAATCGCTCTCGCACGAGGTACGGTAAATCACCTTACAGGAGCAAGACTCCCTCGCGGAGGGAGAATTACCATTATAACGATGAATTTTGTTATTATCACAACCGGTTTGGCTCAAAAGCTAAAAAATGCCGGGAGCCCTGTACTTTTGCCAAGGCTTCGGAAAACTAAACAATGCTATCGACGCCAATATTTCAGCGGCAGACGTTTCGATAGCACCACAATCTGGCCGCCTCCATATTTTTGATCGAAAAACCAATATAAAATTCCTCATAGATTCAGGATCTGATGTATCATGTTTACCAGTTTCTAAAACGAACAGAAAATTAGTCCCAGAACCCATACAACTAACAGCAGCTAATAACACAAAAATATATACGTATGGATCTAAATTATTAGATGTCGATCTTGGCTTGCGAAGAAGTTTTAAGTGGCAATTTATTTTAGCATCCGTTCCTTTCGCAATTATAGGCGCAGATTTTTTAAAGCATTTTGACCTAATTATCGACTTAAAACGACAAAGGCTTATCGATACAATTACCAAACTAAATCGCTATGGTAAAATTCCCGCTGGTCTTAATACTGCGTCGATAAAGTTAAGCTCTGGAAATACAGTTTATCACAAAATTTTAGCGGAATTCCCTGACCTAACAGCACTTACTTCTAAAATTAAAAAAGCGCCACATAATACGATGCATTACATCGAAACTACTGGACCACCTGTCCACAGCAGGCCTAGGCGTTTAAACCCAAAATTGTACAATATTGTAAAACAGGAATTTCAATTTATGATGGAGCAGGGTATTTGTAGGCCTTCCAAGTCACCCTGGTCATCTTCACTTCATGTAGTCCCAAAAACCTCAGGTAGCATTCGACCAGTAGGAGATTATCGTAAATTAAACGCATGTACAACCCCTGATAGGTACCCGATACCCCATATACAAGATTTTTCTAACGCACTTTACGGTTGTAAAATTTTTTCAAAGATTGATATTGTACGCGCATACTTCCATATCCCCGTCCACCCGGATCATATTCAAAAGACGGCCGTATGTACGCCATTTGGCTTATTCGAGTTTCCGTACTTAAATTTTGGCCTCTGTGGGGCAGCCCAAACGTTTCAGAGGTTCATGAATGAAATTTTAGGTGAACTCAAATTTTGTTTTGTCTATTTGGATGATATTCTGATTTTTAGTAAAAGCGAGGCTGAGCATAAGACTCACGTTCGTGCGGTATTCCAAAAACTCCAACATTACGGGTTAACAATTAACACTTCTAAATGCGTTTTCGGAGTATCAGAAATTTCCTTTTTAGGACATCTCGTAACGCAGCAAGGAACAAAACCATTGCCTGATAAAGTTGAACCAATATTAAATTATCCAAAGCCTAAAACAATAAAAGAACTTCAACGATTTCTTGGAATTTTGAATTTTTTTCGCCGATTTTTACCTAACGTAGCCCAACACCAGATCGCTCTAAGTGAATTTTTAAAGGGCACTAGAAAAAACGACAACAGGGTAATCGAATGGACTACCCAAGCCGAACAGGATTTTTGTACTTGCAAAAAAATTAATTGCAGATGCGACTCTTTTGGCACATCCGAAACCAGATGCAGAATTGATACTGCACGTAGATGCATCCGACTTTGCAATCGGAGGTGCATTGTTCCAAATAATCGATAACGAACCCCAACCTCTCGCGTTTTTCTCTAGAAAATTATCCCAAACGGAAAAAAATTATAGTGCTTATGATCGCGAACTGCTAGCTTCATATGCTTCCATTAAACATTTTATTCACATGCTTGAAGCTAGGGATTTCAAATTATTTACCGATCATAAACCATTAACTCACGCCTTTAAACAACGTTTAGATAAATGCTCACCACGACAAGCCAGACAGCTAGATTTCATATCCCAATTTACGACAAATATTTGCTATCTCCCAGGAAACGAAAACGTAACAGCGGATAGCCTTTCCAGAATAGCTTCTATCGAAATGCCCAACCCTATCAACTATGATGAGATTGCAAAATCGCAAGAATCAGATTTAGAGCTTCAAAATTTAATTAATAACCCTCAAGGATTACAGTTAAAGAAAATAGTTATGCCGAATTCTAACATCCCTTTATTTTGCGACTTATCTACAGGAACTGCTAGACCTTATATCCCAAAGGATTACCGCCAGCGGATTTTCAGTCAATTGCACAATATGTCTCACCCCGGTATTCGAGCTACTACAAAATTAATTCGCTCACGATTCGTGTGGCCATCAATAGGTAAAGATTGCTCTGCTTGGTCTAAATATTGTATACCGTGCCAAAAGGCAAAAGTAAGTAGGCATACCAAAACTCCATTAGGCTCTTTTCCTGACCAAACACGGAGATTTGACCATGTGCACCTTGATATCATCGGACCTTTCCCACCGTCAGCTGGAAATTACTATTGTCTTACGATGATAGACCGTTATACACGGTGGCCGGAAGCCATCCCGATACCAGATATAACTGCGGAAACAGTGGCAAGAACTTTCTACAACCATTGGATAACACGTTTCGGTTGTCCTTCACGCATAACAACCGATCAAGGCCGCCAATTTGATGGTTCTCTTTTTAAAGCACTAGCCTGTCTACTAGGAATAAAGAAAATTAGAACGACGGCCTACCATCCTCAATCGAATGGCTTAATAGAAGAGTTCCACCGCCCTTTAAAAGCCTCTTTAAAAGCTTACAACACGGCGCATTGGGCATCCGCCTTACCAACAATTTTACTTGGTTTTCAAACTGCTTTTCGAGACTCCATTCAAGCAACAACGGCTGAACTGGTGTACGGTACCACCCTCCGACTTCCAGGAGAATTTTTTCATCCTACGCCTTCCGACATTCAGCCAAAGCAACTAGTGGAGGATTTAAAAGAACATTTCTCTCATATCCGACCACGACCTACTTCGAATCATGGAACAAAAACAGTTTTCATCCATCCCGATCTGAAAACGTCAACACATGTTTTTGTCCGACATGATGGCGTAAAGAAACCCCTCCAAGCACCTTACGACGGACCCTTCAAAGTGTTGCGGAGAACGGAGAAAGTCTACGACGTGGACATTTCTGGTCGTAAATCCACCCTGTCATTGGACAGACTAAAACCAGCTTTCGTCGCAAATAATAGTGACTTTCCAGAAACAGACTTGCCTCCACCTAAACAAGACATTACAACCACGCGTTCTGGACGGATTGTTCGTTTTCCAGAACGTTTCGTATCTTAAAGATACTGCGGGGGGAGTGTGCAGCGGTTCGCCAACAGGCAGATTAGTCAACGATTGTAGAGACCACCAAACAGGTTCTGCGGGCGCTCCTCGCCAAAGGCAGCAACCCTGGAGCTCGCTCTACTTCACTTCCAAGAAGTGATTCATTCTCTCTCTTTCGACTTGCGCACTAACTTGATGCTCGCTTGGAGCTCGTTGTACGAAGTTCAATGTTGTGTAAATAAATAAATATTAGAATGTTTAGCATGTGCCACTGTTCTTACCAAAACCCGCAGCAACATCTCCACTGCTAGACCACTAACTAGCTGTCTTTGTAATCCTAATGTTGTGTGGTGGATTTGTTTTTGAACTGAAAGATTTTAAAATTTCACGAGAGTCGTGAAAGGCAATAGCCCTTATATATAAGAATTTAATATATAAGCCCCCTTATATATAAGCCCTTTTAGAATTGTAACATTTTTTTAAAATGTTACAATTCTAAAAGATATCAGAATAAACTCTCACTCCTCAAGATATAAATAAAAAAATTCATATAGATCAATTTATAAAGTAAAGATTCTATTGAAAAAATTGTCATAATATAAAAAAAAACCTTTCTAGATGTCAAATCCAATTTACTAAATTACATTTCAATATCCTCCAGAGTCCTCTAAGAACTTATGAGAAATATTAAATGCATATCAAAATGGACCATCATACAAATTATTGGGAATATATATTTTTTTTAAAAAATCTAATGGATAATCACATTCTATGCATTCTCCTATACATTTCTTAACATTATTGAATCTATCTTTATCATGAGTAGCTAGCAATTTATTACGATGCAAAAAGTTTAAAACAATGTTTCTGTATATAGACAAGTGAATACTACTTTCCCCTAGTAAGGTATTTTAATTACCTTAAATTTAAATGCATTTCTTTTATAAAATAAATTATTATAAATTGTGTAATCCTTTAGCTGTAGTTCAGTATCTAAATATTCAGACTTACTTGTATCTGAATTAGTCTGCAATAAAACCAAATAGTTTAGATAAAAATTTAGTTTTTCAATAATGTCTATAAATAAATTTTTGGATAAAAATGATATATAGATATCTATTTATATACGAGAAAACTGTGAAAATGTTAGTTCCCTTTGCAACAACCTATTTATGGGAATTGGGTTTTTACTCTACGCCAGTAATAAAAAAAAAAAATTATAAATCGACTTTCGATTGTTTCACAACTCCAACCCATATGACTCATTTAGAACCCACAATTCAAAAGTTAATTGAAGTTAACTAATGAATCTTTTGGTTAACTTTATATTCGAAATAAACTAAAATTATCGATATTTACTTTTGTATTAATCAGATAACTGATTTTTTTCCTTTGCAATGACTTTGTGATTGTTTTTTTCAATAATTTCTGTGATTTTTCTGAAATGTTTATTTACTCATATATAATAATGACAATAATTAGTTATTTTAAAATTTGAATACTTGTAATAAATGATAATAAAAGTAAATGTAAATAAATGATATGTAGTGTAAGTTAGCCCTCGTGTTGCTTCTAGTACGACGTTAATATAAAACTAAAAACTGTATTGTAAGTAAATGGTAATAAAAATGTTACATTTAACTTATATAATAGTTCTTTAATACCCAGTAAAGTTTTTTTTGCTATAAAAAAAAAACACTCCGAAAATTTTCCTTACAAATTTTAAATGGTCAGAGGGCTAAAAAAATATTAAGACACGCTAGCCTAGAAGTATATTTATGACTACCCCAAACTTCTCTGTGAACAGGTGACGCCTCGGCAGATTTGCCTAAGGACAAATTTAAACTATAACAGTGAACTTCAACTCATTCAACCCCCGGTATCCTTTCTGAGCTAAAGTTATCAACGGCAATTTATCTCTTGTAAAATCAGGACTAACCCTAAGTAAGAGATAAAAATATGTGGATTTCCTGCCACTCCTGTGAAGATGTCGAGGCACCCTGCTGTGCCATAGCTTTGGGAAGTACAGAGCGCGACAATAAGAAAAATGCAAAAATTTCTAGATACTCCCTAAGAACAGCTCAAAGATTCAAGAACTGTGATAAATTTGAAGAAATCTCAGGCAATTTTATCTAGGGAAATCTGGATGCATTAACCACCCCCTCCCAATTTTTTAAAAATATTTATTCGATTTAGAGATAAATTGGGAGAACATCATCCAGAGAATTTATATCGGTGTGGTTTGTTACCTGGACTTTCATTTAGATGATAAACTAATCTATTTCAAACAAGTTAAATATTTACGTGAGATTTGAGCGTAAAATTCATCTCTTAGAATACTGATGTGTGTATGATTGGTCAATTTTCTCCTCTATCATTAAATAATACTCCTACTTTATAAACAAGCTCTACGCCCAATAATAACGTATGATGCCTTCATTCTGGGAACAGCAGCTCTATCTCACACGAATTAATACAAGAAATTTAAAATAATTTCTTATGACAGAAAGGGGAAGGGAAAGAGCAAGGTAATTCATAAAAATCTTAATATAGAAAAAAATTGATACTTAGATGACAAAACCAACTAGAAATGTTTTTACAACCATAGAAAAATACGAAAACCCAATTATATTTCACGAACAATGTTATCAAATCCATATTATAAATTTAGATTTGCCTATTTTATTACTGAAAGATCGTAGCCTCTAAAACCTCCCAAATAACTTAAATCCCCCCCCCCACACACACGCATTCAGTTAAAGTAAGTAGAATTGCATTTCTGCATATCCCTTTTTGATAACTTTCTTCTTATTATTTCTTCTTCCCTCACCCATGTTACCTTTAAAGGTATGTCTTTCTCATTATTTTTCTTTAATATTTACAAGTATTAAGAGATTTTGAGAATAGACGTTACCTCACTGTCGCTCATTAATGATCTTATTTTAGTAGCATTGGTTGATTTATTGCTTTATTAACGCAGCACTCTCTCTCTCTCTCAGTGACTCTGTGAATCAGAAAAGTGCAATACCTTAATGTTTAATGATTCAGCACTTATTCATGTTTCGTTTTGATTCTTTATACAAGTTAATTTCTCATAATAACAATTAACAATTGAAAACTTATGTACCAATTCTAACTTTTTCTCATTGGTCATTACGGAAATATGATGAGCAAAACTGGCAAGGAAACTTTGTTAAGGACATATGTTACATGCTAACAATTTGATTTAGCAAAATCCAATTCATAACAACATCAAAACTTGATGTCATTTAATATAAAACAATGAAAAAATAAGAAAAATGGAAATAAAAAAATTAAATATTTTATTGCAAATATTCTTAAACAAGTTTATAACTTTTAAACTGTAAGAAACTGTTTATAATTAGGTAAGATATAACTGAAAAACGTTTGAACTTTTTTGCCACAAATCACCCTACAATACTTATTTTTTGAAATATACTGTTGAATTTTAACAGTTATTTTATAAATTTAAAAAAAAAATGATAATTTATTCCTGAATTATAAATCATTTATGAAGCTTTAATTTTTGGAAAATTTTTAATCAAATCTTTTGTATTTGAATAGAACAATAACATTCTTCTCTACAGATATTATCATTCAACTTATTATAACTGTTTTCACAAGATACAGAGATTAGTGTGCTAACAATCTTTCATTAATTAAAATTTTGGAAAAGTCTTTTCTTTTGCTGTGAATAAAATACTCGAAGAAAACTGAAAAATATTGATAAACTTTGCGAAAATTATTTAAAAAGTAAAAGATTAAGAAAAATGAATTATTTGAAGGAGGAAAAAAGAAGTTACAAATAATAAATAAAATTCGTCATTATGATTTGAATAATAAATTATTTGATATCATGAAGAATCTAAACTATTTTCAAGACACTATTTGGCGTTAACATGATATGTTTCACAATTAACTAAAATACGATTATCAGTACCATTTAAATATTTTTTTGAAAATGCTTTTGTGTAGTAGGAAAATTTGATGCAATCAAAGATTTAAATAATACTTCAACGATAATTATTCTTTGTTGTATCTTAAAAGAACAGAAAATGTTTGCTGCTATTTTACTGTGTAAAATATCTAAATAATAGGTGGAGTTTGTAAATTAACACATTAAATTAAATTTCTTAAAAACTTACACTGGTTTTTTTAAAGTCTGTGTAGAATACGGATAAGAAAGGATTATAATAATAAAATAAAGTGAAAAATAGAATCTCACTTGTAGAAGTTCGGTCTATATTTTTCGATTCTATTCTCACAAATTGATAAGGGAGAGATGCTGAAGTTTTATGTCGCGAGAGCCAGATATATGGCTTTGCAGGGCCAAACAAAGTGTAACTATGATCTAGATGTTTGAAAAATGGAAGAAAAGAAATTGGTTGGCAAGAAGGAGAGTCGAAACATCGTTATCGTATCCCATGTTTTACCATAGACAGTAAACTCCCTAGGAGAGAAAAAGAATACTACGGTACCTCGAAGTTGAGATCACTACATCATAAACTCTATGGCTTACCATTATGATTAAATAATACGTTTTCATAATTTTAATAATTATAAACTGCTTCAATTAATAAAATTATAATCTATATATATATATATAACGGAATGCAGTAAATATATCCTTTTCTGCGTGCATGACATACCTCCTCTTTTCTAAAGCATAAAATATCTTAAAATTTTTAATTTCCTTAACAACATTTAAAATATTCACCAAGAGTGTTGTAAAATTTTTTAAAAGGAAAAACGAGCTTAAAAATGGCGTAAAGAATGTATTTTTTTAAAAAAATATAATTAATATAAAAGATATAATCGTTGAAACTTTTTTTTTTTTTTTTTTTTTTATGTAGCAGGGTTTGAAACTGATACAAATAATTTATTTTTTAAGATACAGTTATTATAAAAGGTATAATTATGTAGAACTTTTTAATGTAGTGCAGAAAAGCCTTATTACTCAGCCTTTCTAAGAATCTTTCTTACGTCATCGTGTGTGACGAAGCCACAATTGGACGACTACCACATAGGAACGTTAATTACTCTGTTTGGCGATCTTGGCACGTTTCGAAAAAACCTTCAAACCCTCTAAGTAAAGATTCCCTATATATAATTGTATTTGGAACTTTTTTTTTTTACGAAGATAATGTATTTTTTAAATCCGATCAATTACAAAATATATACTTGCATTTGGAACTTTTTTATATGAGAGATTGTATTTTTTTGTAAATACAATCAATAACAAAATATATAACTTATTTGGAGCTTTTTTTTTTTATTAGGGAGTTAATTTTTTTAAATACTATCAATATGAAAAATGTATTATAATTTTTTCACGTAGCGAGGTTCGAACATGATGAAAATAATTCGTTTTTTAAAATACAGTTATTTTAAAAGTTATAAATGTTTGGAACTTTTTTATGTAGCGGAGAAAAGTCTTATTACTCTGCTTTTCTAAGAATCTTCTCTACGTCATCGTGTGTGACGTAGGCACAGTTGGACGACTACCACATTGGTACGTTTGTTGCTTTGTTTGGCGATCTTGGCACGTTTTGAAAAAAATCTTCTACCCCTCTATGTAAGGACTCTCCAAAAATTTTAAATAATATTTTATTTATTACTATTGTAGTTTTACAATAATAATAAATTTTTTTAAAAAAATTATATAAAATAATACCCTACTCTTGCTGAAGATTAGACATAGTCTAACGAAGGCATTGAGTGGTAAAAAAATGATATTAAAAAGTGATAAAAAAAAATTTATAATCTTATCGTGCGAAAAAATTCGTAAAAAAGAGTTTAAAATCTATTAAAAAAATCTCATCCTTATTGTAAATAATTCATCAACTTTCATATCGCCTTTCCTCTCCCTTTTCTTTTATTTACGTTTTTTTAATTCATATGTGCATTAAGCACATTTTAAATATTCTTGTTTTAATATTTAAAAAAAAAATCAAGGCTTCAATATGATACTGAGTAAAGAGTCCACCGGACTGGAACTCGCCATTATTTAATTTTTGTTAGATCAAGTTTTCTGCCCATCAATAACGGGTGTATATATGATTCAGTTTCTCATTTGTTTAGCAAATGTTGCAAGAATTACCTTCAGGTTTTTCACTTTAGAAATATAAAAGATTATATTCCGAGATTCACTTTGATAGTCGTAAGAGTTGTAAATGATAATGAAGTCAATATCTTCGATGCTTAAATTTTACTTCACTCAGTGATGATCATTTAAAATGAAACAATCTGATGACGAAATAAACTGTGACCGTATAGAGTTTGTTTAAATCCTTCTTTCAGCGAAAACCGAGAAGTGGCGTGTTGGGGTTCATCAATCCAAATTGAAGTATTTAGATTAAAGGTCGTGTTTTTTAGAAATTAACATAGCAAATAACATTTAAAAGTCTGAAAAATATTTATTCCTATTGTATCATGTATTACCAATATCTTTCCCCCGAAAGGATTAAGGGATTTGAAAATTATAAGGTAGGTTTTTAATAATCTCATTTATGACTCACTTTAAATATTATTTAAATATGATATTACGTTATTTTAGAATTTTCATGTACAATTAATCATAATGAATTATGAATATTAGTTTCATGGTATTTATTTTTTTTTGTTAGTTCTTTTAATTAATTTGAATGCGCACGTTTAAAAATTGATTCGTTTTATTTAATGAATTTAAGTAATAGATAACCTAATTGGCCTTAAATCAAGATGAAAAATTGTGCTATTCCTTTTTAATTTTTTCTATTTCGGAAATTTATAGGGACTATCTATGAAAGGAAAATCTAGTTCTTAATTTAACTTATGTTTTCAAAAATATACATTTTTAAATGTATGACATTCATGAAACGTTTATTGAAATTATATCATTTTGAAATTGTGAAAAATAGTTATTTAAATGAACCTGTGGTCCAAATGTTTTTTGCCAATGCTTTGTTTATAATAAAATTGAAAAAATATGAAACAAGCGTGCGATTTGCAATAATTTAATTGTATTAAATTGTATTCTCGCACGTGCATCATACGAATAAATGTTTTAAAAATATCTTAAGCAACATTTTCGGCATTTATGTGAGAATTATTGGAATGAATATATTTATTGCTGATATGTTTGTGTAATATCTTAGGGATTGTATTGACTTTTACCGAAAAAGTGCTCTGTAGGATTTTTTTAAATATACATTCACGTACTCGGGAAAATTGATTTTTAAATTTTTTGTATAAGATCATAATTTTAAACTAAATGAAAAGTATTGGGAAACTATAACATATGTTGCATTTATTTAAACTACCAAATTGTTTGCAATTATTCTGTCAGTGAAGAAAACTGAACTCGCACACAATTTATTGATTTTTTACCCAATAAGAGAAATTTTAATAGTTTGTGCCTCAATCAACAGTATAATTTTGAATAATTAAATTTTTGAATCATTAATTATGTTTATAATGTAAATACCAAATAAAAAAAACTTTGCTTATATATAAGTAAATTTTATTTTACATTTCATTTTGAGAATTTTTCAGATAAATATCTTAGGGTATTTTTGCTTGTGATACTATTATGATTTTATGAACCTCTAGATAGTTATATAATAGTTTTTTCTCCCTCAATTTTATAGGAATCAAATATTTTGCATAATAAGACTGTCTTATAATTATAAAAATTAGAACCATAACTTATTTTTTCTGCATTAGTATTGAAGTAATCTGCATTCATATGAAAGTGATTTATACCATTCTGTAATTGGTATAAGTGACTTAGTTCAATAAGGAAATAAGTGTCAATTTTTAAATTTGTCTGATCTTTAAAAATATGAATTGGAATTTAAGTTATCTAGCATTCTAAGGAACTATGTGTGTGTAAGCTGCATCTTTGGGCTCTGTAAATGAAAATATAGTCTAACAATAAAGTGACTATTTTGAATGCATGAAAGTGGAATTTTTAGATTTTAAGTAGTTTTCAGATTAGTATTTTTTGAGAACAATTGATGCAATACAAAATATTATGCGATACTGTATATTACACAACTATTACTGTTGCTGTTGTATTGAAAATTTTTGTTCATAAATTATGTATTACATTTATAATAATAGTATGGGTTAAAGTGAAGTTTTAAGGGGTCCATGGCAACTTTTGTGAAAAAAAAATACCATCTTAGAAAAGATATTGCCAAAGTAGTGATACATAATGAAGTAGAGTAATGGAGGGCTACCATAACTTAATTTGCCACATTTAAATTATCACCCCCAAAAGTCACCAATCGTCAAGGAACACCCAATACTTCACTTGAACCAGTAGTGTTAAAAATATGCATGCATGTTTTTAATTTACATTATTATATCCTCACAGAAATAAATTGCTTAGTTGCAATTGTTTTAAAATTAAATTATTGGGTTATAAATGGGGAAATACAATGATTAACATTATTTTTCAAAAATCTTCAAAATTAGTGATGAACATTTAAAGAAATATTTGATTTTTTTTTTTTTTTTAAATCTAGGTTAAATTTTTTAAATATTTGCCTTATATAGTACTTTTTAGATCTGTTTTTATAATATTTTTAATAGTCTTAAGTGAATGTCCAGATGTATAAAAATTATAATGCCTAACTTTGTAATTAGATATCCTTAAAAATCGAAATGTTTGTGTAAAAGATGACAAGTATATAATTGTCTAGCATTCTTGAATTGATGACTTCTGTGTTATCTTATTAAATTTCACTTAATTAACTGTAATGCTTGTAAAGTTAAACTGTTTCTCATTGAAAACATAATTCTTTATTATCATAGATTTAAGATATTTTTCCTAAATATGTTCCCATTTTATGATCATGAGATTAATAATTCTGAAATTGATGGAGCAAAATACTGAATATTAATACTTTGCATATTTTATTAGTTATATAAAATTAACTTTCAAAGTTTAAGATTTTTTTTAAGTTTAAACCAACATGAATATTACAAATATATATATATGTAAGCATATTAGAATGTTACCATTTATAACTTTAATGTATTCATATTTGTTTGCCAACATGCACGAAAATCTGTCGGTGACATTTTGTATCGGAATTTTTTATTGTTCTTTTGTAGAAATGATGTATGCTATGTTCTATTCACACTCCCTGTAATGTTTCATATGTTTTTTTTAAATCTTAAATTGTAATTTTTTTCTTCGTTTAGGAAGAATATATTTTAAAACTAGAAGTATAGAAAATATTTTTAAAACAAGTATAAAATAACTTTTAAAATTAATGCATATTATTTTTTTGATAAAATCTGACTTTTTTAATTGATTAAAAAATAGCATCAGATCCGTCTTAGGTTTTGTTCTGAATTATTTTGTTTTAAATAGCTAATGGAAATATATTAGCTGTTCAAAATTTGTTATAAAAATTTAGTCAAGTAATTTTTACTTTATTTCATCTTCAGAAATTCTCTTAACTATTTCATATTTTTATATCCTAATTTTTTTATTAAAATACTTGTTTTATATCCTAATTCACTTATTAAAATACATGTTTTATATCCTAATTTACGTATTCAAAATGTAATAAGTAAATTAGCTTAAGTTTTAAATTAGATTTTCATTATACAACTGAAACTGTTGGAACTATTTTAAAATAGTTCTGCTAACTTAATTAACTTAAAATTTTTGAGTGACATACAATTATCATTGTATTTTTTTTGTGATGTATGTTTTGAACTGTTATAATTCTTAAGTGAAAACCCAAGAAATGCTGATAATTTAGTTTTCATAAATTAAACTATTAAACAATAGAGTACAGCTAAAATTTATGTAAAAATCTGGGTTTCGTAGCCCCCTCATGGGCTTCTTTTTTAGGTACGTATGGACATCATGATCCCTGGGCATTTTAGTGATGTTTTGTTTTTTCATGGGGTCTGATACGATTATTGGTAAACACAGGTGACATGCCCTGTATACTCTTGCAAACCTTTTTTATTTTCTATCCTCTTTCTTGTCAATTATTTTTAACTTTCTTCCTCTTTTTCAAATGTCTAGATCACAATTACATTCTTAGTTCAGCACAATATAGCGATGTCTGGCTCTTGCGCAGTGAACTCAACCATCACTCGCACATACACTAATCGTTTCATTACTCTTATATTGAAATAAGTTTCTTATAGATGGATTCATTCTAGGTAAAATAAAAGAGGATAATGATAGGATGGTAAAGTCAGCGAGAAAATTCTTGCCTCTTAAAAATCTACAGCTTTCTATAAGGATATAGAATTTGGAGAAGAGATGTACATGTCTTTCTTTGTATATAAAAGTAGAATATAGTTTTTATGAGAGATAGAGAGCAACAAAAGGTGTTATACTGGTACCAGGTAGATGAAAATGTTTCTGTAATTGATAAATAACATATATAAAGCATACATGGCACTAATATTAAATCCAAATGTTACCAGCTGCTTTGTGACACTTGTTTAACGTAAAGCATATTAAAATAAAATTGACATATTTTTCTTGGTAGAATCATGCTATGTAGGCAATATTCCTGTCTGTGTAAAGGATACAAAAAATATTGAATGATATTAAGTGCTATATTAAATATGATTGAAATATTTCAGTCATCAAAACTAGTTATTAAAAAACAATTTATATATGATTAGAGATTATATGGAAATGCTTTCAATCTGTTATTACAAGAATTAAGTGGACTAGCAAATTACTTGTTTATAATTAAGTACTATGCTTGTAGGAATTGTGTATTAAATTAAAAACTGTTTAATTTTATAAGCATGTAATTTGTGATTAATACAGTAATGGTATAATTTTTATGTTGTGGAAGAACCATTAAGTGGAGTACAGTTTTATGTCTGAAAAGAAATAATACACAATTTATCCTGAACAGAAATTGATGAAATTTGAAAAATAAACTTACAAAAACTTTTTTTGGTTGTAGAATGTATGAAATTGTTTATTTTTTTTTATGACTATTCAGGGATAAATAAAAATACACTTAGTGTTTTGGATTTGAAAGACAGGTAGGACAGCTGCCCAATAAAACTACCCTTGATTTTAGACTACCAATAACTGTATCATTTCAAATGAATTATAGAAATGGTTTGTGATGTTATATAGAAAGTTAGCTAGTTTTTATATGTACTAAATGTACTTTTCTATCTACTGAAAGTTATATTAAATATGAGAATCTTTGAACCGGATAGTCTCAATCTTTTTTCTTATGACAGATATGATTGATGAGACTTATATACCATACAGGGTTATACCTTAGAAGGAGGGTGGGGCAAAGGTACAAATGCAACTCTCAAAATTTTTTCTGGAAAATGAAATATTTTAGAGTATTTTTTTTTACTACACTACTACAGATTTTCTGAACTTGAAATTTTTTTTTTTTTTCTCCTTGAATTTTTTCATCAGTAAAAGGTAAAATGATTCCGTCTAAATTAATTCCTGAGAAAGGAATACAAAAGTCTTTTCTGTCTCCAATAGGTTTCTCTGGGTCAGTTTTTTTTTTTTTAAAAAAAGAGGGTGCGTCCCTATAGATTACCTATATGCATGCATGGTCTCCTGGGGCAACTATCACAAAATTCACTAGTTTAATGTTGTCTTTTTAATCTGAAGATAAGTTGCACCTATATACACATGCATCAGTTTATACAACAGCACCCAAGTGAGCAAAACAAGCATGTCTCTGTGGCAGCAACAGTAGATTTAATGTTTATTTTAAATGTCTCATTATCAGTGACAACAAAGGACAATGGATTGAATGCAATATTGCTTCTCATGTTATGGAAATTGCTATTTTTCAAAATAGACTATTTTCAAATTTCTTTATCTTTTCTTTTATGTTAAACAATTTATAGAAACTAATATATTTGTAATGGATAAATATTCTCATTTATGTTACCGTAACTTGCCATATGCATTTATCAGAATATTTGTAAGTTTTTTTTTTTTTACGAAATAGATTTATTCTAGATATTAGAAATGGTCGCGGTAGACTAGAGGTCATGATTGCGAACTCTTGGCCGACGGTTCCGTCAAGTCTTAGGTTCGAGCCTTGATGCCACTGAAGACCCGCTGTATATCTCGAACTGATGCACATTAAATCTGTCGAGGCCCAAAGTCCTCCCTTGGGCGCGGTGTGGAAGTTTGGAGAGGGGTGTGTGTGCCAGCTTGGGTGTTATCCTTGTCACTTGATTGAGGTTCAAATAATATATAAATATAAAAAAATATATAAAAAAAATTATGAATATTCATATGAAGTCTTATGCTTGAATTCTTGCATTTTAATTTTGATATTTGACTGAAAGTTTGTAAGAAATCTCTTGCATTTGTATTATACATTCTCATTTTTTGACTCTCTTACTGAACAATGTTATTGCCGTAGTAACTATTCAAGTTTTATGTAAAATTTTTTATTCATATGTGGAAGCAGAAGCAAAATCAATCTTTTGTCAGATCCAGAAACTACCTTTTTTTTAAAAAAAAATATAGAGGTTTTTCACAATTTAATGTTGCTTGGATAACTAAAAATTTTTTTTAATGGACTTGTCTTTTGGTCACAGTAAATTTTATATTCATCTTCTGCATAACCTGAGATTTTTTGAGTTTTTTTCCCTTCAGATCAAAATGTTTAATAACACAATTTTTTTTACTGATGGGTATAAATTGCTAAATCTTATTAGTGCAATAATCTTAAATTTTTTTCCCAATATTAACAATTTCTCTGCTCTTACTGCTTAGAAATTCAATTTTAGTTTTAGATGTTCATTCTTGCTCTTTTTAAATGAGCAAATGTTGAATGTAAATGTGTTTTGCATTCTAAGCAGAAAAAATTTTGCTTTTTATGAAAAATATTTAAAAAAAAAAAAAAAAAAAAAAAAAAAATCAAGGTAGTAAAACATTATATGAATATATATATATAAATCAATACTTTTAAATTTTAAAAACTGGTGGAAGAAGTTTTTATTGTAAATCTTTAAATATATTTATTGTAAAAACAACTGTATGTGTTCTCTGATTTGTTACTGTACATAAATTGGCCATTGTCCAATAAATTTAACTCTCGATTCGACAAGTCTCTCTATCCTGATTGAGAGGAATTATATATTTTGGTGAAGAAATGTTTAGATACATAATTTACAGTTCCTGAATTTTTTTTTTTAACTGGATCTGACTGAATCATAGCTGAAATTTATATACATGCTGCATCATATTGTACACACGTCTCATGATGTCTCACACATTTCATAATTAAGTTGATGTAACAACAATTTATGATAAAGATGGCAACTGATCATCTTAATACACAAGTAAAAATGTGTTTGTCACTGAAGTTTTTAGGGTCTCGTCTCGTTTCCGATCTTTCCTATAAATTCGGTTTTGGATTTTTTCTGACAGACACCTAAATTATTTTTTTAAAAAAATGTTTCTTGAATTTTTAACAAGTTTATTTCTGAAATAGACAATTTTCATTGTTGAAAATGTCGAATTTTATGCATAATTTTTTCACTTTTCAGACCAAGAAGTCTGCGAGTTAGAGAAATTTCCTTGGCAGTTTTTGAAACTTAATAATAATTTAAGATATGTTTATATAATGTAGTTATCATGGTTATATCTTTGACAAGTTTTTAGTGTGCGGTAAAAGAAAGAATGTAAGTAGCTAAAGAAATGAAAGGGGATTTGCTAATTTCATTTTAACGCCTGCTTTATGTGTTTCCCCCCCCCCCTTTTAAGTTCTCGAAAAAGTAGAATTATTCAAAATGAATATTAGCGTAAAGTAAACCCTATGCTCCACAGAAGCAATACCTTCAGAAAGAAAAAGCAAATACCTTCAGATTCCTAATGCATTTTTATTTTCACAAGCAAATCATTCTAAAATTAAAAAAAAAAAAAAAAAACCGCGTTGCCAATGTTAACAACAAAAAGAATAAAAACAGAATATTCTGTCATAAAATGAATTCTTAAATATTAAAATAAGAACAAGCGATACATTATTAAAGTAGACAATATTCTGTTTCTTTTATTAAAACAAAAAGCAGGTGATAAAAAAAATATATTATAGCAATGTAAATATACCTTAAACTAAATATAAATATTATAATCATAACGTATTATGCCAATTTTTTGCCTATATTTTATGCCCACACAATTTTGTTGACGCTATTTTCTCAAGATAACATGCTAGAACGTTTTAATAACAGTTTATTATCAACAATTTAACTTTTTAATTTTAGTAAGCTTCGCTACGTTTGATGGATTACACCATGAGTAGAATGTACACCATGGTTTCGAATTCGTAGTCGGCGGTTTTCGTTCAGTCGCGGGTTCGAATTTGGGTGCAAAAGCCCCGGGGCTGTGCACCGTGTAGCCGGGGCTGATGCACGTTTAATCTGTCGGGGGCTCAAAGTCCTCCCGTTGGCGTGGTGAAGAAGTTAGAAGAGGTGGGTGCCTGCTCAGGTGTCCTCGTCACTTGACTGAGGTTCAAAATTACGAGGTCCGTCGGCAGTAGCCCTCATGTTGCTTCTAGTCCGACGTTAATGAAAACGTCACCATGGGTAACCAACCTTTTTATCAGCCGGGTCAAATTTCCGATATATTTGCAGCCGGTCCGCGCACTTAAATTTTTTTTTGTTAATTGAAGCAAACAAGCTAGCGTATTTACAGCTTCTACCACATCGTCGCTTCCCAACTAGTGAGATCGTGGTCAAACGCTTGCCTAGTCTTATTTAAAAGAAAACAAGAAATAGGTATATATTATATTTTTTTTTTGTGTGAAGAAAATGAAATCTAATTGAGAATCAAATTTATGTATCAGACAAAATATAAAAATATTATAGTGTAATGAGGTGTTTAACTTTATTTTGCAGCAGAACTAAATGCATCAATATTGATCTCAAGTGAGTTGTCGCTACACGCAAACAGTTTTCCAAGTGAACATCAGCAATTAATGTTCTCACTTGTTATTTGATGTGCTTCATGCGACAAAAAGCTGTTTAATCGCATAACTATTTTCAAAGAACGAAACCATCGATAGAACATTTTTGTAAAACGCAGGATATTTTTCCTTGCCCAAGTGCAGTTTATGGAACTTTTCCAAACCATCTTGATGGAATTTCTCCATTAACTTTGTCGCAACACATTTCACATTGTTCCATTTGTAATCTTCCTGGTAATAAATTCGCATCTACAGCGAATGGCATTGGCAATGCACAAGATATTTTTTAAAATCTTAAAATCGTTTTTCAAATTCGAGGTTCCAGTCAGATATTAAAGAAACTTATTAATCCGCCTCCTCCTGTGTGACGTCTGGTTGCTGTGACAATGTAGGAAAGTGAGTAAAGATTTTTGTCCTCATGTACTATTCCCTAAAACAAAGTTTGTAGAGATAAGGTCATACATGTTATTAATTAATTTGATCTCTCTCTTATAAACGAGCCTTAACGTCATTTAGGTGGCCAGAAACGCGAAGTCGCAAATCCACACTTTGTCTTCACAAATTCTGGGAAACTTTTTGACTTGCTTGCAAAGAATGATTTTATTTTTGTGCTACAAATCAAACACTTTTTTTTTTAACATTTTGACAATAAACTGAACCCAAAGACTTTATAACTTCTTGGAACTGACGGTAATTTAATTCCTTTCGACTTATAAAGCGCATTGTTTTAACGACCATTTTCATGACATGGTCAATTTTGAGGGTTTGGAACATAAATTTTCGTTGCATAATTCATCAAAATTTAGAATTGAAGTATTACCGACTTTTTAGAGGTCTCTCATTCCTCGTGTTTTTCATCTATTGCTAGAGCACCATTCATTGCTAAGCCCGATAAATTGTAACAAAAAGCTATTCACTGTCGATAGTAACTAACTCTAACAAATCTCGTGACCTAGTAGTGTTCTTAAGTGGATACAGTGCCTCTAACTCTATCTTTTTAAAATAGCCATCAACACCCCTAGTAAAATTGATAACCCTAAAATTTTCTTTTCGGTAAAATAAAAGTAGTTAATTTTCTTTTTTCAAATTTCACAATTAAAAGGGCAACTCAGTTTTTCGTAGTTTTTTTTGGTTTTTTCAGTTAATATTTTGTGTGTGTGGGGGGGGGGGAGGGCGGGGTCCATCCATGATGATACAATGAGTCATTATGTCTGACATACTTTTTTCAAATATTAAGGATAATACCATCCCATGCTGCGTATGTTATTCTCAAGCTCTTTAAAGAAATTATACTGCTTCCCATCTGCATACACTTTTCTAACAAGAAAAGTTCAACCATTTTCTGCGTTGATAATTTTGGGGAATTAGCTGGTCACTTCAAAATGTCGAAGCTTTTCTCTTAAAACCATTTTTTTTTTTTTTTTTTTTTTTTTTTTGCTGCACCAGAAGCGCGGCAAACACCTCCATCTATTTGAAAAAGGAAATTATTACCTTATATACCCCAAAGGTGAACTATATGCTAAATGTTGCACGTTTAAGCTTCGTAGGTACTTCTCAGTATTCACATTAATAGGTACAATAGGTAAATCTGTTTTGCTTGGTAGCTGAAACTGCTCCCCACAACAAAAATCACCTTTAAAACGCCTGCTCTATTTGATGTCTCTTTCCTAAGGTCGTACCAATAAGTTGAAACAATCTTATCCATCAATATTAAAACATTTCTCATTGTAAAAATATATCATTTTTCCAGTCTAAGTTTAATGTAATCCACGTGGTCGCGGTAGCGTAGTGGTTATGGTCGCATACTCGCTGCAGGCGGTTTTCGTCGAATCGTGGGTTCGAGCCCTGATGCCACAAAGACCCACCGTGTGGTCGACACTGATGCACGTTAAATCTGTCGGGGCTCAAAGTCCTCTCGTTTGCGAGGTGTGGAAGTTAGGAGAGGGGGATACCAGCTCAGGTGTTGTTCTCTTCACTTGACCGAGGCTCAAAATTATGTGGTCCGTCGTCAATCACTGTCGTGTTTCTTCTAGTGCGACATTAATGAAACCAATCCGATCTATGTTTGTAATCCATTTCAGTTCCTCTTGTATTTTTTTGTTTTAACGGTTAATGCTGATTTTCCATTCATTTTGATATATTTTGTGAAATCACAAATATTTAAAACTCATTTAATTGTTGGCCTCGAAACTTTTCCAGCAAAATTACGGGCAATTTCAGCAGCAGACATTTTTTGTACAGCAACTAGACTGATAATGTGCCTTTGATCTATGTGAGAAACATTGATTACGCTCCAGATCTCTTCTGTACCTAACCATCAATTCTACTTCTGAACATATGTTGTGCAACAGCTTTAGATCTTCAATTTTTTTTAGCTATATGGCGAATTATTATGACACTTCCACTTAAAAACCACACTTTCCGCATTTTAATTCCCGATTGGGGCATTTTAATTAGCGTTTCGTTCGAGATCGTTTTGGAGTTAAATATACGAATTATCTTTGACTCGCATTTAAAAAATATGTATGTCGATCTGAAATTATTCGCTCTTAGATTAAAAAAAAATCTGATTGTTCTGATAATTATGAACATCTGAAAATAAAGGGAAAAATATTTTGATTTCTTTTATCATTAATTTTGTTTTTAAATTGTTAAAAAAAGGAACAATTTAAGTTTTTAGAATAGATGCATCTTATTTCATAGATGCACATATTCTCGTTCACAAGTATTTTTAACTCTTTCAAAAACATCGACTGTCCTTATAAATATGAGAAGCACTATATTTGTGTTAATGGTTTTAATGATCTAGAATTCACAAACATTTTTTAATTATGAAAATAAAAGGTAATTTGTTTTCTAATTTTTGGTTCAGAATTTATTATTTTTAGTGGTATGTGAAATATTTATATTCATAGTATTTAAATTGAAATAGTACATTGAAATGAATTTAAGAAAGAATTATGAGTGATTTGTTCGCGCTTGGTTTGTAATTAAATTTAATATAAAATGTGTACGTGTGCAAACATAGATTATCGATCAATGGCATAAACCTTATATTTGATCTAAAAAAACAAAACATTTCTCAAGTTGAATGTTTTGATAAAAAATCAGAAAATCCCGTTTTGTTAATAGAATTCGATGATTACATGATTAAACTTATGACAAGTATGAAAGCTGAATTAAGGGCAATTCTCTTGAGACTCATTGTTACTTTGGAAACAATTTCAGTAGTCTTCATAAAACTTTTTTTTACATACGACTCTTGTGATTAGGATTTATCTTGATGGTAAAATGTTGTAAAAAAAGAATTCGAGGAATTGAAAATTGAACAATAACTAGTGGTTCGGTTTAGAAAATATCTTTTAGTGATTGTTATTTAGTGATGGTCATGATAAAATCCGGATCCCAGAAGATATAATTGAAATGAAAATTTCTTTGTCGAAGATATTTAAATTTGAAAATTTCTTTCACATACGCCGTTCTTTTGAAAAGAAAAAAAGAAAATGGAAAGGCTTGAATTCCGTTTATTATTTCAATTCATTTACTATTTTTAAATTAATTGTTGTATAATGGATAAATATTTTTTATTTGTTCATTTGTATCGCTTTGTTTCTGAAATCGAATCGTTAAATTCATGTATGAATAACGTTTCTTATAATCCTTCTGCTTTGAAATGAGCTTAATTCTCATTTCCTCTTTCTTCGAAAGAAATTAATTAACAGCTGCTTTTCTTCATGTCATAGATTCTGTTTTATTTGACAGATTATCAACGAGTGTTGAATTACCAAGGAAACATTTTGTGATGAAGTTTGAATAGCTTGTAATGAATGATATGTTTCGGTAAAATGAAAAGAAATATCTTAATTGTATGATTTTACTATAGTGATTATGTTGTGTATCTGAAAAGATTATGAGGGAAATGAATACATTATCTTTTGTTATCTTTACTTTTAGTTTCATAATGGTTTTTAGCAGTAAGTATGATTATCATCGCTAATATATTTAATGACAAATAAAATAAGAGTAAATGCCTTTGTGGGTGGGTGTACTGTAAAATTTTTAGTTGAATATGCTAAAAGTTGTGGTCAGAAGTCAATGAGCAATTTTTTTCCTCCACACTCTTCATACATTAATTTATCAGCCGTGCATTTAGTTTTTATTGTATTTCATTGAACATAGATCAATGTTAAAATTTGAAACGAAACAATCGGTGTTATACGTTTCGTATTCTTCCCACATTATCCACATCGTACCTCGGTAACTGTTTATAACAGTAACCAAAAATTTGCACACTTATGCGAAATGTAAGGGATAGTTTTTGCTTTAAAATTAAGGATTCGCAGTTTTTATTTGATTTATTTTCTTTGATGTTTTGAGCGCCTACTGACTTTTTTAATACAGAAAAGAGGTTTCTTTAATAGCTTTAATGGATCACAATTTTATTTCAAAATTTGCAATGAAAATATTCAAATTACTTGTTTTTCTAATTCTACTTCATTGTGTGTTGTTAACTAAATGCGAAATGGCAAACTTAGGTATCCTTGATGAAATTACAAGTGTTTCAATATGGACAATTCTCATATGGAAATTTTCAAATATTGAATGAATCCCTTTCTTTGAAATGTTTCTGTTGAATCTTTTTACTGAGTATTTCTGCCGTAAAAAATTTTTAAATTGACACTCATATCTTTGCAAATGTGGAAGCTGTTACGAGTGTGTATGAGGGGAAAAAAATATGTATGAAATTTTTAGCACATACTCTTATACTCTTATTTTATTTGTGAAACCTCCCATATTAAAATTTTGTACGATCATCAACAATAGCCAAATAAATATTTAGAGAATTGTAGAAATGTTTTCAGAAGTCCTGGATTAATTTTTAAGTTACAAAAAATGTATCTGATATTATCGAAATTGAAAACTTGATATCAGAAGATAAAATTACACGAGTAGGTATTCTTAGCTTTCGTTTGCGATAAAGGTTTTTCTTTTTTTAAAATTCCGCTACAAACTGATACAAATGAATATTTTCTGTAAAATAAAACTGTAAAAATCGTAAGAGCTTTTAAAGAAAAGGAGGGCCAATTTAATATCGTATAATGTATTTATATAGTATTAATACATTTTCTTATTTTTATTGATGTGAAATTCACTCACCTTCAATCCCATCTATTTAAACTATCACGTGGTATTTGTTAAAAATGATTGGAAATATATAATGTAGAGGAAAGATTATAGATCTTTATATCTAATTTTTTTTAAAATTGATTACTGACTTTCGTACGTTTAAGTATGTGGTAATGAAACAACAGATTCACTGGTCGTGGAAAGCTTGGAGCTGATTACTTTATCACTGTTAGCTTGTTTATTCTGATTTTTGTTTGGTCTCTATTTTTTTTTGTGTGGGGAAGATGGGGGGAGGGGTGCATCTCATTTACTCTGTAGCAATTTTTCTCGGGGAGTTACAATTCTTAAATACTGAACAATGGAGGAGTCATTTTGTTAATTAATAATTAAGCAAAAAGGTATGTAGTGCTTGTTGAGATCCAAAAGCCAAGCAAGGATGGCCAGCCCTCAAGCTTTCTAGAATGAACACCGGATACAAATATGAAGAGGGGCACAACACTCACTCGAGATCCAGTGGAATGGCCGAGGTTCGTCGACCTGCATAACTTACTTACAATGTGAACTATTTATAAAAGTGAACAGTCTCTGTAAATTAAAAAGGTAATGTGGCATTTGTCCGCTATTAATTGGCTCTTGTGCCATAATTCAATTAAATATATTAAGCTTTAAGAGACAGAAGAACAATTTAAGAAAACTCGAGACTAAACAAGAGAAATTATTTATTATCAATGTCTAATAACTTATACCGCTCTCTCCGGCGTTCCGCCCTAGCTAACAGTCCTAATTATAATTGAAAAAGGTATTTTCTTACCGAGCCTTTAGCGATAATTGAACCGACTTTGATAGTAACTAAGTAGATTAATGCTGTTAGTCCAATGCCACCCAATCCTGAAGATCAATATAATAATCGGGCTACCAGTTCTTATCCTCACTCACTCAGGTTGTCTATCCCTAGCTTATATATCTCTTCTCGTTTCCCCCTTATTTATATACCATTACAACTGAATCACTTCACTTTATTTAGATCTGCATCTAATTTACATAATTGCTTTTCATTCTGGTTGGAAGAAATTGTGATTTTAGGCAATTGAGCTCAATAGATGTCCCCGAGGTTAGTATAGAGAAAATCGCGAATAGACCAATATCGCAGTAAGTTTTGCATTATCGTAATTTTTACCCCATTCTTTTATGGAATATAATATTTTACCAAGTGTACTGAATGGTCGTAATTTTACTTTTCATGTATAATCTTGGAATTACTTGCAATTCATTATTTTGTTTTCTAATTTTAAATATGGGGGAAAAAAACCCTCTTAAGGTTTTGTTTTACTATCTGTAAAAGATTATACCCCTTCAGTTAGAATGGAAAATATGAATCGGAATTATCCAGATGTCTGAACACTAAATAAGGAAATATAGGAGGAAATGAACAATGTGTTTATAAAAACCAAAACACCTGGTGATAGTATATATCATAGCGAATAAATGTCAACAGCCCATTATGCAGCTCGATCTCACTGATACTCCTGTTTCGTCAATACTCTCAACTGCCTTTTGATGCTTTGGTTGGAAAATACTATTGTCCATGTAATAATAGAAAGTTAAAAATTTTCCATAATTTTGAAAACAGCAATTATATTGTTTTAAAACTGTTTAAGTGTATTTCTCATGAATTCAATAATTTTTTTTGTAAATGGTTTCAGAAATTTGATTTTTTTTTATGTTGAAAATGATTATCACGTTTATTTAAAAGAAAATTAAGGCCATTAAAATTTTATTAGAAAATTAATTAGAAGTATGAAGATCAAGCGTATCGTTTTAAAACTCATAAAATGGCCATAAAAATTAGAAATTTAAGTTAAAATTGATATTTCTATTAATTTGATTTACCATTACTGGACTTCCTTTGAAACTTAATGATATCACTTTGGGCATCTGTTAATGGTAACTGCTAATGACATAATTTTTTTTTTTGAAAATCGTTTTCTAGAAATTCTTGTGCAGTTGCGGATCCAGGGCATGGGGGCATGTGCCTCCACATTTCATAATTTCACGCACTGACCAAATAATATACCTGAGCAGGAAACCATAACCAAAATTGTTCGAACCAAATTTAAAAATATTTTTGTCGTTTTACTTCAAAATTGTGTCCAAGCACAGGACCGAGCTATCTATCGTACTGTAAGTTTTTAGTTTTAAATTTGAATTTGATTCCTGAGTTAATATTTAGTTTATTTTTTAGATTATGAACTAAATAACTACGAATGATAAACGTGAAATCGACAAACATAGTTCAGTGTTATGAACTTTTTTGGAGGAAAAAAAAAAATATTCAGCCCCTCCTGTGGATTTTTTCTGGATCCGCAACTGCTTTTGTAGCTGACCTGTTTTAGAGTCCAAATGGAATACTTAAAAATAAAGAAGGGGGAGGGAAAATGAATATATATATATATATATATATATATATATATATATATATATATATATATATATATATATATATATATATATATATATATATATATATATATATAGAGAAACTATAGTATATATATATATATATATATATTAAAAAAAGCCTAAATCTCTCATCCGTATTTTATTTTTCACTAAATTCATCGATGTATCTTCTGAAATATTTTTATATGTTGCCTACATACAATACTTTACTACTTACATTACTCAATTGAAATACGATGGTGATCTTGATGATTGTAAATTATTTTTTTTGAAAGGCGATTTCCTATTTGAAACAAGGCCTAACGGAAAACATTTTTTGTTTAATCTTCTGAAGAAAACCAAATTTTTTGAATAATAAGGTTATTTGAAAGTCATTCAAAAGGAATGCTTGTATCCATAAGGTTTAATTTTCTTGCCATTGTTGCAGTGAGCTGTGATGATGAAATATTCCATTGTTTTCAAAGGTGTAAAATAAGTTCGGTTTATTTATTTTATAAATATTCGTTTAATTGGATTTGAGATAATCGAGTTTTATTTTTTAAAATTTCTTTGAAGATTACGCGCATCTGATAACCTGCTAAAAAATACCTTTTCGCTGAGAGTTACGAAATCAAGTAAAGGAACTTCATTCGGAATGGTGACGAGGCTTTTAAATGTCCTTCAGCGGAAGAAATGCAAATATCATTTACTACAGTTTGCGAAAATTATTTCCAAGGCATGGAATCGATACATGGAATTGCGAAAATTGCAATGAAACAAACATGCTCTCAAGTAGACTTTTGTGCAGTTAAGGTCATGCATTAGAATAATAAAGATATGTATGCTACTGCTGCTGATTGTGCTTTGTTTCGTTTTTTCATTCAATGAGACAATGCAAAAATCCAAGTATGTAAAAAATAAAACTCTAGAATATGCTATAAAACATAATTAGGTGTCAAATTCAGTTTCATTTTCAATGCATTCGCATTGTCACTGAATTATGATTTTTAGCGAAACTAATTTTTGATGAAGTTTATCGTAAATCGAATCGCTAAATTTCGTGAACGTACTGCATAACTGTGTGTGACGTTCAGAATTATATATGTAAATCTTTAAAAATAATGTACGAGTATTCAAGAATTATTGATATGAATTTTGTACATTTTAGAAATAAATTGAAATATACGTGTAACTTTTTGTTTCTTTGAAAATGTCGTATGTTGTCAACTTCACAATCATTTAACACTGATATAGCTAAATAAGGGTCGATTGCTTATACAACCCCGACAAAACAAGATGCTTATGTTTAAGTCGTTGTAAGCGAAATAAAATAAGTGCAAACCCTGATTTAAACTACTCATTTTTTTTTTTAAAGATCTTAAAATCAAAATGACTGAACAGTTTGAGGTTATCAAAAATGATTTAAAAATAGATCTTGCTATTATGCTTAATATACTAGTGTATTAAATTAGCGCATTTTTTTTAGTGCTTTTTCCCGTGAAAAACAAATGAATAGCGTTTGACACAAATATTTGTTTTATATGTTTATATACCATCATTTATAAAATTCACACCCACATCATATTAAAAAGTTTCTAAATTTTTCTGTAAAATATATACAGCTTAAAATTATGTATAAAATTGAATAACCAATTTTGCTCAAGTTAGTAAGCAAGTTAATTTATTGAATACTTTTCGTAATACACGGTTATGTGCGCAGTATTGGTTTTCCCATTGTATGATTTAATTAAAAATATTTTTGGTGCACGTACATCAGACCTAATATCTTCAAATCAGTAGATGTCCTCAGGGACTGACTTTCTTTAGGTAAGTACGGGGATCATGACACCTGAATTATCTTTTTCTTTCCCATGGGGTTAACTGTTTGTCATAAACATGGGCGACGCGCTCCCGGGATACCGTAGCGATTCTTTTCTATTTTCGACCCTCCTTCTCAACCAGTTTTTGTCTTTCCATTTTTCAAATGTCCAGATCACAGTAATACCTTTTTTGGCGTAGTATAGTCGTATCTGGCTCTTGCGCCATTAAACCTTACCATCACTCATACCTTCGTAATTCAAATGGGTAGATGCGTTATTTGAATTTCACTTTCATGAAGTTAGAACAAAAGTAATGTTGAAACTGAAGACAAGGGATATAAATTGTTTATCAAGCCCATGTGGTTCAGTAATTTCTTCATTACTGAAGCTTTCTTTTTTAGAAAAAATTAAGTCTATATATTTCTTTTTTTTTTGGGGGGGGGGAAACCAAATTAACAAAAATAAAAAAAAAATAATAATTTGGGTCTACATAATAAGTTATCTACTATTGAAAAAATTTCTGTTTGGGTCACAGTTTTTTTTGTGATATTCTTCTGTTAAGTATTTTAAGAATATATATAGATATATATATATATATATATATATATATATATATATAAAAGTGTGTGTAAAAATGTATATGAGTATGTATGTATGAGATAGTGAGAAAGATATATATATATATATATATATATATATATATATATATATATATATTTTAACTTTAATTCCTATTAGTTTCTCAACAATAATAATTACCTCCTAAAGCTCTATCTACTTAAAAGATAGTGTCTATCTATTTCTCGATACGATTCTTTTAAATTCTTATATTTATGCAGATTTTACAGCATGATTGCAAAGTCAGCCTCTGCTTCATTAATTTACACACTTGTAGGGATGATCCCTACCAGACTTTGTCTACAGTTAGATTCCCTTGAAATCCCTCCATACATACCACGTGGTCCCTGACGTTTATGGTGAAATTTCCCTGATATATAATACAAAACACAGCGAAACGCCCTATCTTTTTTACTCTTGCTTGTGATCGCAGTAGCCTAGTAGTCATAGTTTCGGATTCGTGACCGGTGGTTTTCTTTCAGTCGCGGGTTCGATCCTTGGCTACCAAAGACCCGCCGTGTAGCCGCGACTGATGCACGTTAAATCTGTCGGGTCCCAAAGTCCTCCCGTTGGCGAGGTGTGGAAGTTAGGAGAGGGGGTGCCAGCCCTAGTTACTTGACCGATATTCAAAATTACGAGGTCCGTCGCCAATAGCTCTCGTGTTGCTTCTAGTGCGACGTTAATAAAAACTATTAAAAAAAAAAACTAACTAAAGCTTACTCTTGTCCATACACTCCTCTCTGATGATCATCTGAGATTTTTATGGTGTTTTCGCTTCAATCTCGATGGCCGAAGCACGACTAAAGTCTGCTACAGTGAGATAAAAGTTTATTTCGGCCATGTATTGAATGTTTCAAATTGAAAAAATGCTTCGCCGCAGGATCCGAGCTCATTACGAGCAACTATCAGAATTTGAAAGAGGCAGGTAGGGAAAATCGGAGAATCGCTCGTCTTATGGGTCGAAGCGATTAGAAGATGCTGGCAAGAATGAGTGGACTATGGCAGATTTCAGCTTCATAAGGTTAGCGATCGACCTAGGGCCACAGCAGGTAGGGAGGACAGAGTGACTGTCAAATCAGCTGCCACAGCTTCTGATTCATCGTTATCAACCATCAGACGTGTGACCCGCACTCGAGTGCCCCTCCCCTCCATAACCATTTACAGACGGCTGATAGAGCAAAATCTATGCTACAGCGTGCCGATCCTGCTTTCACTATTGCACGTCACACAAGCCCTCAACCAAGATTTGTGGTCTGGGATGCCATTTCCCTTGATTGCCGGACCCCTTTGATCGTCATTAGAGGCACATTTACAGCACATCGGTACGTGGACAACATTCTGAGACCTGTTTTGCTACCGTTCATTTTGCAGTACTCTGGCCTTATTTTTCAGCAACTTAATGCTAGACCACATACGGCACTTGTTGCTATGAGCTGCCTTACATCTTCTTAATTGATATGAATGGAAAATTTTAGGATGAAGTAAAACATTCTGAAATGAATTTTGTCAAAATTATTCAGATACTATATTTAACTAATAATAGTTTATTAAAATTTAAACGAGTAATTAAGCATTGCCAAGAAATACCCTTGGAAATGGTAAAAAAAATCGGTGTTTGGAAAAAGGTTTCTTCCCCATAAAATTTTATTGTAACTATATGATCGTATTCTGTGCTTAAACTTCTGATGCACTATGTTGTAGATATCAGTGTGGTTAAAATTTTTAAGAAAATGATTAAATTTTGATTTATACCTTGTACATAAATTTAAATATCCTTTATACAAATATACACCTTTGTTCGAAAATTAATTTTTCGATCTTTAATTTTACTTTCAAAATTGATTTGATCTTTGATTTTACGTATCTCTCCAAAAAATTTTAAGGTGCTCCTCTGATATGTGGAAATGACCATAAGCATACTCGTATACCAAAAAAAAAAAAAAAAAAAAAAAAAAAAAAAAAAAATCAAATTTATTTTTGGTGATATTTTTCGAACAACCTACCGTCTTTTTTTCACCGTTTTTTTGTTTTCTGGCGAACGTAAAAAAAAATTCCCCAAGCGTTTATGACGATAATCATAGTTTTTGTTTCAGACCAGTCTATATTAATATAATGAATTTATCTGTGTCTGTGAATGACATCGCTCAAAGATAAAATGGCTCAGAAGCACGAAATTTGGTACTCTGAGACTATGGTTCTCGATTGTGTGCACATCGAAGACAATTTTTCGAAATTCGCTATAGATTTTTAAAACATTTAGTGTTAAAGTGACCAATAAGCAAGATTTTATTTGCACTGCGCATACGCCTGGCGTATATTAGCTAACATGACAGGTTTTATCTTTGGCTCCAATATGCATAGCTCTGGCGCATATTAAGTCACTTGTTGTCGTGGTGTGTTTTGCTTCTTGTTATTTAATGGAGTTCTTTTAGATCGTTTATTAGTTCATAGTTTCTTCTTTGTTGAAAAATTACGATTCATTCCCCTCCCCCAATAAATCCATTACAAAAGAGAATGCTTTTAAAAAGTAAATTTCAGTTTTGGCAATGTGGTTTGTTTTGTGTTTACCTTCCATCAAACCCTTTTTGCTCAACGTGAAACTATAGCTGATAAAATTAATGCTTGAGCAAACTTGCGGTTTCAATGAAAGAATTGGAAATAATACCAATACCCCCCTTTTACGAGCTGTGTTCATAGTCGGCATCGTTGAAAATTTATACATGATTGCTTTGAATAGAAAGGCATTTGATATAGTTTATCAAGAAGCCCTTCAGATTGCTCATTAATATTTATTCATAGTTCAGTATTATTATTTATTACTGGCGGAGCTGTGCTATTCTTTTATTAGTGCATATTTTGTATTGATTTATTGTTTAAGGACAATTTATTGATCATACATGGCTTTTCTTATACTTGCACCATAAAATGAAACTGTAAATTTAATAAATTTTCGGATATATTGACTTGCACCGTGTTGGATGTGTGCTCGCATTAAAAATATTGTATGCTTCCTAGCTTGATTGCTGAGTTATTAAATTCATCCTTGCGAAGATAGGATACTTAAGCTGGTTTTAAGTAAAACTAATTCGACAGACACAAAAATTACTCTTATTTATATGTCTCTTTAATTACTCTTATTTCTTTGATACATTTCGGACCTTTGTTTTAGATCTGAATTCAACAATTTGATTTTCAACTATGAAATCACAAATGTTATTAATTTGACTGTTCATTCTTCTCTCTCTCTCTCTCTCTCTCTCTCTCTCTCTCTCTCACACACACACACACACACACACACACACACGAGCTGAAGTTCTCAGTTTTTTTTTTTTTTTGCTTGCTATAATTTAAGCATTTGTCTGTTTTGTGTAGTACAATTTTAATACTTTTTTTTGTGTGCTGCAATTTTTTATATTAGCCTTTTTTTTTTTAAAAAAAAAGATCTTAACACGTGCTTTTTTTGTGTTAAAATTGTAAAAAATGCAAATTTTCAATTTCTATACAGAAATTAATTTTCTGCTTAATTTTCATTTGTGAACTTCTTTTATGTCTTTCTTTGTCCTTTTATTTCCTTCAACTTCTGTTATATATTTATTATCCATTACACTTTTAATTAAATGACTTAATTTTGTCTAGCTTTTAAATAGTTATTATTTTTTTACCTGTGTACAAGAATGTTTAAATAAGAAAGAATTATAATTAATATACAAATAGATTTTGTTTCATATATTATATATAATTAATGAGCATTTATATCTAATATTTCAGTGCCAAATGGCTATTTCATTTTAGAATTGCACCTCTGAGGCTTACTTTCTTTAAATACTGAATTTACGACCTTGAGACACCCGAGTGACCTTTTCTCTCTCCTACGGTGTTTTTGTTGTCTTTGTGTACACAAATCCCTGAATAACCAACAGATGTTTCTCTATTTTCAATCCATTTTGTTGCAATAAATTCATCGTATTTATTTTTTCCCGTTTTCTTTTTCTTGCCGATATAGATACACGTTCATTCAAAAAATAAGGAGTGCTAGCATAATTTGGCCTTTGAGCAAATAAAAACGACCTTTTATTTGAAAATTGATTTTTCATTGTACCGTCGTATATTTTTTCATTGCAGAGTCATCTTCTGAGTTGAATATATCAAGTCCTTTTTAATATGTACGTCTGTCGAACCTTGAGTTTATTTCATACAGGAAATATTATCTTAATCTGATAGCATCGTGTTTACTTTCATCACGTCATCATGAATTTATCCAATTTTTCTTATAAATGTTTTTAAATGTCCCTATCACAGTCAGTAAATTTCCATTAAAATATTCTGGTAATGTAATGTTTTGCTCCTATGATAGTTTAAATTTTCGACTACGAATGTGATTTGTCTTTGATAAAATAACGTTCGCATTGCAGAATTATTGTTTCTCTGAAGGTTATGAAGAGTTCGTTTAATGGTAACAGTCGTTAAACATAATTAAACTGTACATTTTTCGGAAATCCAAAAATTGAGAGAGAGATGCTAGATTAAGAATTGCTAGTTTTTTTTTTTTTATTCAAAATGTGGCATATTAGGAGAACGAACACGGGTTATTTTTAGATTTAAAATTTAACAACGAAAGAACTGCTGGTGTTTAATGTGCAATAATCTTCAAAATTTATTTAAATGCTTTTTTTAAGTTTTAGCTGTTAATATTCTAATTTGAAACAGATCAACTAGATACAATTCAGGGAATTTGTGTTATTTGCTTTGTTTATTTTGAAATATAGTAATATATTTGGGGGAGTTGCATTTTTCACTCAACAACCTGAGAATTGAGAGTTCGGATGTCGACTCTGCCAGATACTGTCCCGTTAAATAATGGTGATTAGCTGTACATTAACCCCTCAGGGGCTTACCTTCTTTTGTTTGGTTCAGGATCTTGAATCCGAGGCCCCCTGGTGATCTTTTTCTTTCCCATGTGACTCGCTGTCTTTGATAAACATAGGCGTCGCTCTCCCGGGATACCCTAGTGGTCATGGCCGCGGACTCGCGGCTGGCGGTTTTCGTTGAGTCGTAGGTTCGAGCCTTGATGCCACAAAAGATCCACCGTATAGCCGGGGCTGATGTACGTTAAATCTGTTGGGGCCTCCTGTAGGCGTGGTGTAGAATTTAGGAGGGGGGGGGGTACCAGCTCATGTGTCGTCCTCGTCACTTGGCCGAGGTTCAAAATTACGAGGTCCTTCGCTAATAGCCCTAGTGTTGTTTCTAATGCGAAGTTAACAAAAACCAAACCTAGAATACCCCAGGATACTTCCTTATTTTCGACACTTCTGTCTAGTGAACTTATTTTTCTTCCTATTTTTCTCAAACATCTACATCATAGTAAAACCATGTTTGGCGCAGCGTGGCCACATCTGGCTCTTGCGCCATTAATACTCCACCATATTGCCACTCACTCACACACATAACTGTACATTTAATAGGGAGATTCACTCTTGGTCGGGGGGAAAGATACTGCAGCCGAGGTAGCATAAGAGACGTATACATACGCGGTAGCATAGTAATAACATGACAATGTATAGACTATCTTTCATAAAATACAAGGTTATACATGTCTCTGAATGATGTATTAAAGATCGAAAATTATTTTTCGTCATATAATCATTATATTTTTTTAATTACGATATGTTTTATGTTAGTAAAAATATGTTTGCGGTAATTTGGCTGTATTTTTTTCTTTGTGTTAGTATTCGGCGTTCTAGATTAAGAACCTAACTTTCTGTTTTATAAGTTCTCCATCCTTTGTAAAATCAAAGGCAGGGAATCCCCTGCCTTTGATTTCTTGTAAATTTTAATTATCTTTAGGAACTGAACGAATATTAGTGTTACCAGAAACTTTTCATTCTTCATCAAACATCTTCAGTATTTTCTCATATGAATTGCATTTTGTAATTGAAACTTCTTTAATTTTTTTTAAAAAATAAAAATTTTAAAATTTGAATCTGGTGTGATAGTGACGTGAAGTTTGGGAGGAGAAAAATGGTATACTTAATTTTCAAAAATTGTTAACATATTTATATTTTTCCGTTTTTAAATAAACGAAATTTCAATTCCATTAGTCTAAAGAATCTGTATTGCTTCTGATCTCTTGATTAGAGTTGAATATTTCCCCCATGATTAAAATTTTCATTTCTTTCTTTCTGCTTAGGAATTAAATTGCTTTCATTGGTACTCCGAAAAAACCATCAATTACATGTTTGTTTTAATCGATTTTATGTATTATGAAATGAATAGTAAGTAATAATTTTTGTAATTTAAAATGTTATTGTCTATTTAAAAAAAGTTAGCGCTTGGGTGGTTTCTTTATGTAGGAACTGAATAGAAATTGTTGTCAATCGATAAAAGCGAATTATCGAGGTAAATGTAGTAAAGTTTGCGTGTGTGCGTGCGCGCAAAACTACGATATGAGTGCAAAGTAACTGTGAAATTTAATAGATACAGGCCTAATATTATGTAAATTACCTTTATTATACAATTATTAGGTTCCTGATTGTAATGAACCCGAAGTTTTGCTAAAAGGACTTATAAAACGCACAATATATAAAATGACCAAGAATATCGTAAGATTTTAAAAAACGAATACTAATTTACAAATGAATGATAATTTACATTATATTACCAGCATTACAACTGATGAAAATTGTTAAAGATTCCAAAGGGTGGGCAATCAATAACCTCGATGAAACTGAATAACACTTAATTCAATAATAAGAAATCATCAATGAAATGAAATGATTTTTTTTTAAAAAAAAAATGGTTCTACAAATGTTCTATTAAATACGTGTATGTACCTTTTTTTAAAAAAAATCTTAAAGCTACCTTCAGGATTTATGTACAGTCAGTGATGCTTCACTTGAAAGTTAAATCGTTATCAAAACCTGGGCCTGATAGAATTTAACTTGAATTAAATTATTTGTGCGTTGAATTGTAATTATACTTTTTTTGTGTAGTTTATTTAACGTCCATCAAACTTTCGAATGTTTTGCAATTGAAGGAATTAAATTGTATGCATATATACATGTACAGGATATTTGTGGGGTTTATGTGGAATGTTTTAGGGTTACTTTTACTGCAGAACTTCATTTACTCACGAACTACAAGTTTTAATAGCAAATGGTAATCGTGATGTTGCAGTCACGCAATGAATATTGATTTGTAACGATGTTTACTTTTATATTGTTGATCACAAAGAAACGATATAGAACACCATTATCATGCGTGAATATATCATTCGAGATGAGAGGGAAATATTGAAGTGACACGTGACAATGGTATTGAAGTCATGTGAGCATGTGTATGGAATTGCCAGAATATGTATTTAGGGAAATAATGTTGTTTCACGAATTTTTGAACCGGTAAAGAATGTTTGTTTTGTGTTTATAAACACACGTATCAATTGGTTATCGATTTTTATAATTTTAAAAACTCAAAAATGCCCTCGAAAGTTTTTCTTTCTAGTTACCATTTTCTTGTTTTTAAAAAATCTTCATCAGAAGCCACAGTTTTCCCTTAAATGCATTTTTCTACGAAAAGTTGATTTTCTTTCCCAGGGTATCTTTTTCCCAACCAACCGATAATATAATTAAATTAATCAGCATTTTCATCTATGGGGAAAATCAGTCTGAAGGACTTTTAGAAAAAACTTGACAGAAAATCATCTCTTTTTCTGATTTCAAATTTTCAATTAAAGTAATTTTGAATCTGAATCATTTTTTTTTAAAAAATGTCTCCGGCGCCCCCGCGGGCGGAAAAGAGTAACTGAAACTGAAAATAATAATTCTTATCAGTCGAAAATAACTTTTATTAAAATATCAAATATACCGTTGCATTTTTTAACGTTTTTGAAATTACAAATAAGTTAAAATGTTATTGAAAAACTAAATCATTTCCCTTGAACCTGAATTCGAACATGCTTTAATGTGGAAAAAATGAATCTAACCATAACATTCCACGTCCTCGAATCGTATGCAATGACAACTTAATTTCAAGTTTTGAATTAATTGGGGGAAAACTATTATTTCTCGTATCCGGTAAAATCGTCTTATCAAAAAAGCAATGAATTATTCATTCAAGACAATTGTTAAAAGTTAATTGTCTTGAATGAATAATTCATTGCTATTATTTTGGATTTTAAGAACGAAGTAATGGCATAATAAAGCACATGATTATTTGAGGAAGTGTATTATCACATAATTCTGTTTTTCTCCCATCATAAGTATTATATGTTTATTTCCAATATTTCTTCGAAATTGATATAAGGTTTTTACGACAGATTCGTGAATGTATTTAAGTTATGAATGGTACAAATATCAAGGCCTTTTAAATATTGACTTAGGTGTGTGAGTAAATATTTCTCGTATTCACATACTTATTTTTAGATAATGTTTCATTTTATTACTTGTTTTACTCTAACAAACGCAGGACTTATTTTACTAAATATTTTGTGTGTTTTGCAAAAAGAAAGTTAATTATCCAAGTGAGCTATTTGTATCTTCATATTGACTTGTATTTATGTCAATATTTTATTAGTAAAAAAATAATAAAAATAAATCCAGATATGCAATTTTTAATGATTTAATTTTATAATAACTTATATGTAACTGATTTTCAAGAGAATTTTGAATGATTCCATTATATTTTTTAAAGTGTATTTTCAAATTGAGAACTCTCATCTTCGGATTTTATCTATCAGATAACACTCCCACATATATATGAATGACGGGGGAGGGGACATGTTTATTTCTCAATGTTGACATCATGCATAAATTAGAATGACAATGCTTTTATCGTTATCATTTTAAGAATGAAGCTTTTGTTTTCTTTTCCTCTATTGTTTTATTATTCTTTGAATACGTGTACAAATTTAAACATGCACGCTTAAAAATGCATCGTGTGATAAGAAATTAACTTCTCTCTTTTTTTTTTTTTTTTTTTTATTCCTTTTAATATTTTCTACTTTTCTGGTTTTTATTTTTTGGCATTTCTAATGTAAAATGTTATGTTTTAGTTCCTCTTTCTAGAAAATTTCCTTGGTAAGCTTTAAGATGCCATGGTACGTATAAGAGAGAAACTAAAAAATATAAACGCGGATAATTGGGAACTCTTTACTTTTCTAAACCCATTCAACTAAGAACTGGTTTTTACATTTTATAATATTCACGCCCTCATAGAACCTAATTATGACACTGCTTTTGTACAGTTGTTTGATTGGTTTTATTAACATCGCACTAGAAGCAACACTCGACGACGGACCTCGTAATTTTGAACCTCGGTCAAGTGACGAGGACGACATTTGAGCTGGCACCTCCCTCTCCTAACTTCCACTTCACACCACCGAGAGGACAAATGTTTATTTCTGTCTTTGTGCTAAACTAAATCGTTTTTTTTAAAGTAATTTTGCTGAATTTGAATTGTAATGGGTTCTGTCATTGATTTTCTTACTTTATATTTCAGTTATTAAAGTTTTATTAATGTTTATCCAAATTAGTAGAATGACTAGATGAGTTTCATCATTTTTCTCTAGTTAGTAAAGCTTTTTACATCTTGTCATCGCTGTTGAAAAGAGCCGCTGCAAAATTGTTATTTTCGTCGCTTAGGAAAACTACATATTTGCAAAGACATTTTATTTATACTGTTAATTAAAGTAAATTTCAAGGTTTTTCCCACCTGATGCGATGGAACGAACCTTAATTTTTGGGGTTGTAGTTAAGACACAAACACCTGAAAAATTGCATTCTTTTAATTTTTGAATATATAATTTCTCAACTTAAATATTTTTCGAATGTAAAGTTGGGTGACTTGCATCTAACTAAAGTAACTAGAAATAGGCAGAAAGACCGGGATATATAAAATTACTAATCGTGTCGTACAGTGAGAAGCCATTGACATCTGTTAACATTCAATATTTTTTGACAAAACATGAAAAACATTTCAAGGAAGCATCAACAATATTGCTACTGAAAAGGAAATAAATGCTGGAATAATTATTTGAAATGAAAATGGATTTAATTGCATAATAGCTTTTACTTTGTAATGGTGCTATTAAAGGAAAAATATTTCATCAATTATTAGATCTCACTTCAATATATTTTGGGAAACAAGGTAATTTTGGGAATTGCACTTAAAAAATATTTTATCTTCGTATTCCCATTTAAAAATCTGAGCATTAAGTTAAAAGATTTTTCTTGTCGTTTTGGTTATGAATGTTATATAAACGGTTATGGTTTATTTATACTTGAGAAATATTTTTAAAGTTAAAATTTATTAGAAATAAAAAAAAAAAAAAAAGTGTGCAAATTGAGAAAAATGCTGAAATTCATTATGTTTAAAGTGTTTTGGGCTGTAACTCTTGTAATGCAAGTTTTTTTTTTCTTCAGGAATAATGAAATTTTGTTCTATGTACTTTTAAAAATATCATCAATTATCTCAAAATATTTCTATGAAAAGGTTTTCAATCCTCTCGATTACGCATTGATTCTCGCAAAAATCGTACGCTAGCCTCCAAAAGTTAAAGTACAACCAACCAATCTTTCGTGTCTAATTTTAAAAAAATTAGCATAAAAACATGAAATTTGAAAGAATTGGGATTTAAACAGTTTTCGAATTTTACACAACTTAAACACCAAATATGATTTACAGATGAAATCTGCAGTTCAATTTTAAAAGATCATTGATATTTGTAGGGAGAAAATTGAATGAGTTTTAATTTTAAAAAAATCAAGGATATACTTTTAAACCCTCTGCAAAATTTTTTAAAAAAATAATTAAAATTTTTTTATGAACCGTTATCACCAAAGTACTCTCCATTACATTTAATACATTCCATCGTTGAAACATTTTTACTTCTCATTTACTGTGATGGCTGATAGATCATTCCTCGTTTTTTTTCTTGACCACTTCTGCATCGAAATATAGCTGTCCTTTCCTGTCAGTCTTCAATGCGTGGAAACTGGAAGAAATTTCCAAGAGCTAGGTCAGGTAAGTAAGGTGCGTAGGGCTAGGGGGGTTATATCGTTTTGACCAAAAACTGGCGCTTTGAGATGTTACTTTCCAGACAAAACTGGAGGCGCAAATTTAACAGCGGCCCTTCTCATTCTCCAATCTTCTGTTAAAATTCGCTGAACAGAGCTGCAAGAAAGTTGCTCAGGTGTTGTCTTCGTCATTTGATTGAGGTTCAAAATTACGAGGTCCGTCGCCAACAGCCCTCGTGTTGTTTCAAGTGCGACGTTAATAAAAAACTAAACTAAAGCCACTATAGACCCGCCGTGTAGCGGGGCTGATACTCTCAAATCCTTCTGTTGGCGTGGTATGGAAATTTGGAGAGGGAGGTGCCATCACTTGATCAAAGTTCAATATTACTAGGTCCGTCACCTATAACCCTTTTTTTGTTTCTCAGTGCGACGTTGATAAATAATCACAACCGCTTTGGACATCACGACGGGACACATCAAGGCATCTTGCATCATCTTGTGATAATCCCATTTCTATCCATCCGATTGCCCGACATCTTGACGAATAGGATAAATGACATCTCTTACACATGACCAACAGTATCCGATTGCCAATAATTGAACTAAATATTTTTAAAAAATCCACACAAATTTCTGAAGTGGAATATTCGCAGTTTCTTCCGGCTGTTATTATAAGTGTCTAGTATTTAAAAAAATGTGGGTAAAATTTGTTTTTAAGGTTTTTCTGAAGCTACTTATGATGAATTATTCTAAACAACATTTTTTACCTCTATTTTCTTTTCTATAATGGTGATCGTCAAAAACTTATTGTACCTTAATTGAAAGAAGCCAGTGCGTTAGAAACGGGTCTTTTCACTGAAACTGAACATCTCTTTGAAAATGACTTTTTTCGTAATTTTTAAGCATAAATTGTTATTTTACTTATATTGTTGGCATTTTTGAGTAATTATTAATTAACTTTGAATTAATGAACTAGCTAGCTATCGAAAATGAACATAGCAACTTTAAAAGTAATTTTGCCGCGATGTTTTTAAAAAACATCTCCATAATTTAAATTTCTAATCTTTCGAGTTATTGATTTTCAAATTCAAATGAAAGTTTGTGCTTCATGGTGAACAAAATACGCTTCTTTTTAACATTTTGATTTTTTAATTTTTTTTTTTTTTGAAGTAAAATATTTCCAAATGCAAAGATATAAAAGCTATCTCAAAAAGTTAAATATATCTACATTGCGATGCAATTATGTATAGCTTTTAAACTTTTCTTGTTATCCTAATATTAGATAAGGTTTTATTTCAAGCTAGTTCTCCCTTAACAGTTTTTATACTCATCGAAATTTTTTTTTATTTTCTAGTTAAAAATTTGCTTGTAATAACTCTTCTCATTGTTTCCATTCTTTTGAAGATAATTTTTTGTACTCTTGGATGTTTTGTGACCTCTTGTCACCTTTTACCCTTTGCCATAGACATTCTTGTTCATTATTTTTTTAATTTTTTTTCTTCCTTATCCATATTTTAAACGCAATAATTCCTTCCCCCCTTCCAACATCAATTTTTTTACTTCAAAATTTGCCTTACATTATAATTTTCGTATTATTTTAAATGTAATATATCCTTTGTTATATATTCTTTTCTGTTTCGCTATTGTTGTCACCTTTATTTTTGTCTGGACTCTAACTTGAATTAAATTTGAAATATTATCGAATATTACGGATACAAATTTTGGATTAGATTCTGAAACAAAATGCAAATAAAGTTATACGGTTGTTACAATAAAGGAGTTAACTCTAATCGCAGTTGTTTATACATTGAAAGATGAAACTTCAGGTACAGTATTTTCACTTGTCAATAAATCAGATCAACCATGAGGGGAATAAATTTTGCTACACATGTATGGAATTCGGAATATGTGTGATGCTCATTGTCGATTTTATATTACTGGAATAATAATTTTCAAATTTAGAATTTTCAGTGTGTAAAAGATTATAATCGCATTAGTTTTGTAATTGAAAGGGGGGGGGGGGGGTTTGTTACACAAAAAATGGGCCGCGTTAGTTTAGTGGTCATGGCTTCGGATTCGTGGCCGGCGGATATCGTTCAGTCGCGGGTTCGATCCTTGGCTACCAAAGACCCGCCGTGTAGCCGGGGCTGATGCATGTTAAATCT
>BMAW01095097.1:292512-352854 GCA_019974015.1 Nephila pilipes
CCCCCCCCCCATCTAGGATCATATCCTATCGCTTGCCACCAATAAAATTAAGCTGTGGCGTAGTGGCATTTATTTCGAGGCATCTATTTCATTTTTTTAAAAGAAATCTTTTATTTCAAACTTTTATATGGGACACGCATATTCACATCACATCAAAAATCACCTTACAGACGAACGCTGTGGTCAACTGTCGCCGAACAGACGTGACTGTGGGCGAGAAACAAAATATCAATTTTCGCTGTTAGCAAGAAGTCGTGATATCAATAGAATGCTGATAAAAATACTTTTCAAAAAATATGAAAAATTAGAAGTGTTAGAACTATGACGCCACGTAGTTTACGAAAACTGACAGTCAAGACTACCGATCGTGAACGATTCAACTTAGTGAATGGGTAACATGCTGAGATGGGCGCTTCCCGAAGATTTGCTTTACGCGTTCGTAGATCATTGTCTGAAAGAAAATAATGCCTCCTGTCATTCTTTCCTGTAAATTGGGGTAGGGGAAGGAAACATTTTCCTTGGGATGCACCCTTCTCTACGTCTATAAATCCAGGTCCAGAGGCACTTTTTAAGAGACAACAAACACTTTTCTATTGTTTTCTCAGGAATTAGTTGAATAATGAAATCTTTTATATATATATATATATATATATCTTCATGATGAAAAAATATTTTTAACATGAGGAGAAAAAGTTTAAAATATCTATAATAGTTAATAAAAAAAAAAATCATTGAAAATAAGTGCAACAGTTGGGTTACGAGTTGTGAAACTTAGAAAAATCGCTACTGAAACTTATAATTTATTGTAAGAAGTGTATGACAATGAATGTTTATCATATGCACGTGTTTTTGAGTGGTTTAAGCGTTTTCAAGATGGCCGAGAAGACGTTGAAGATGATTCACGTCTGGGTCGCTCTTCTACGTCAAAAACGAATGACCATATTGAAAAAAATCGGTATCTTGTTCGATCTGACCGTCGGTAAAATAATCGTGCGATTGCTGAAACTATCGGAATCGACAAAGAATCCGTACTGCGAATTTTGCATTACAATTTTAACATGCAAAAGGTGTGTGCCAAAATGGCGCCTGAAATTCTCACGTTTGAACAAGATGCTCGCAAAAATGTTTGTACAGACACTTTAATGGCATGAAAAATGACCCAAACTTATTGGAAAGAATAATAACGTGTGATGAATCGTGGTTTTTTACTTATGATCCTGAAACAAAGCGCCAATCCATGCACTGGAACAGCCCATCTTCACCGAGAGCCAAAAAAAAAAAATTCGAATGAAATCAAAATTCAAAGCAGTGATTGTTTTTTCAAACCCGATATTCATGGAATTGTGTACCTTCATTGGTTTCCTGAAGGTCAAACTATTAATCAGCATTACTACCTTCACGTTCTTGCTGGACTCCGTGAAGGAATAAGGAAAAAACGTACCGAATTGTGGGATAGTGTTTCCACGTTGCTGGAAGACCCCGCCTTCGTGGTCTGCGCTTTAGTTCGTAGCGGTTTCCCGTTCAGTGTGGTTTCAGTCTTGGCGCAAAAGGCCCCTTAGCTGAGGAAACGATAACGTTAAATCTGTCTTTACCCAAAATCCTCCCGATGGCGAAGAAATTAGGAGAGGGGGGTGCCAGCTCAGGTGTCGTCCTCGTCAATTGACCGTGGTTCAAAATTACGATGTCCGTCGCCAATAGTTCTCGTGTAGCTTCTAGTGCGACGTTAATAAAAACTAAACTCCACATTGTCTGATTGGCCGCGGTAGCCCAGTGATCATGGTAGTGGACTCGCAGCCGGCGAGTTACGTCAAGTCGCGGGTTCGAGCCTTGATGCTCGTTAAATCTGTCGGGTCCCAAAGTCCTCGGGCATGGTGTGGAAGCTAGAATAGGGGGTGCCAGCTCAGGTGTCGTCCTCGTCACTTGACCGAGGTTCAAAATTACAAGGTCCGTCGTCAATCGCCCTCTTGTTGCTTCTAGTGCGATGTAAATAATAAAAAAAAAAAAAAAAAAAAAAAAAAAACTTTCACATTGTCTTGGGTTCGAGCAAGTACAGCATTCAAGTGTTAGACCATCCACCTTATTCGCCGAATCTAGCTCCATGCGACTTTTGTTTTCTAAGGTGAAATTTGCATTAAAAGGAAGAAGATTTGAATTTGTTGTGAAAAAGAAATCAGCACGCTTCTAGCACTGTTTCGAACATCGAAAGAATCGACCCTCCCCCCCATCCGGGTACGCCACTGGTGGGTTTTAATTCTCTGGAATAATTGGGAACTCGCGTGATTTTATGAATGATGTTTCATGTATTAGATGTGATTTATAAATTATCTCAAAAGAAAAATCAGTAAACTTCTGTGTTGATTATAACCGTCTCAATTTGAATCTCATTAAGAATTTGTGGATTAATTTGAAAGATATTACAAATAAATATTTCGAATTTCAGTTTGTGTAAAAAAATTGTTTATATTATTTTAAGTTTCATGCTACTGTAGATTTTTAATCGACAACTTGCTAAAAACTTGATTTCTCTTATTTTTTTTAAAAATAAAGTAGAATTATCGTACGAAAAAAAGTTTCTTTTTAAGAGTGCATATATTTATGTATATTATGTATATACTTGTTCTTATTCTTCTGGGATGAAAAATAGATAAAATTTTAATAAATAGATTTTTTAAAAAGATATTTTGCCTGATAAGTGTAATGGAATGGAATCAAGGGGGGGAGGGGAAATCAAAACGCTTCAAATTTTTAAATTTAATCGAATATATAATTCTTATTTTTATTGCGTTTATGTATTTCTATTGTAGTTAATTTTATTATCTTTCAATAAGATTTATTTATCAAACATTTAAATGCTGTGCGTTATTCTGCTTTCTTATACCAGAATTTTGTTGCAGTTTCTTAAAGTCTCAATACTCAAATATGAATTCAGTATTGATTTTTAGTTCGCAAAATATCCATATTGGAACTTCACCTTGTAAGAGCTAGGTATTTTTAGGTACAAACATAGGTTATTCCTATTTTCATTAACTTTTCCACCATCAATAACTTACTCATTGATGATTGGAAGGTTATTGATAATCCTATCAGGCTACACGCACAACATATAACTATGCTGGATAGGAGAACCGAGGTGGATTTTAATTTAGATTCTGGGTACATAATGAATTTTAAAATGGTTTTAAATCCTTCCAAATCCCTTCACTTTAAGTATAGTTATTTCTATTTTCTTTAGCATTTTATTCATCTATGTTTATTGCATTTTTGCTACACTTTAAACATTTGAAGGTAAGAATGCTATAAATATAAAATATTAAACATTTTTGTTGACTTTTTTGGTTGTTGATCACTTTTAGTGTTACTGAATTTGCGAATAGTGTGCTTTTTTCAAACATATTTTTATAGCATTTTCATTACATTGTTTTTATCTCTTACAGTACAGTGCAATTGATACCAGTCCTTTGAGCAATTATGTTATGCATCCTTTTTGGAATCTAGTTGTAAAAGTAAGTGATATATTTGTAGCATTCTTTTTTCCTCTCCCCCTCCCCTATTTGCTTGTAATGGCCGTTTTATATTGTTAGCGAAATCAAGAAATGTTTTTATTTTTGAATATGTAAATGGTTAGTTATATTATATTTCTTTTCTTTTGAACTTATGATAAATTAGTTAATTCAATGTACATGAGAATATTAACTGTGTTCATCAGTTCTTGTAATAATTATTCCTATCATTTGAGTAAAATTATAAAAGTTATGCAGTGAATACTTTCTTCTGCATTTTTTTTTTATTTTTAAAACATAAAGACTCTTTAGTAAATTCTTCTAATTCTTTCTACTTTTTTGTAAACAGATTTCTATTATCTTTAGAACCTACCTTTAAGTTGCTTCAAATCTGTAATGAACTTCAGTAGTATTAAGCATATTCTCTTTAATCCCTCTACCAATAAAATATAAAGTTATAGATTACTTTTTGTAAAGTTGGAAAGTAAATTGCTTTAGCACCTTTAAATTTTTGAGTATATACGTGTATATCCATCGAATATAATATGAATATTCTATCTGTTTAAATCAGAGGTGTCAAGATTTGAGGTGTGGGAACTACTTATTTTAAATGATCAATGAAGAGTAAATGGAATGGAATCAAGCCTTTGATGTTGTAGAATCGCCATGTATATGATTCACAGTAGTCTTTTTGCTGAATTGCATTTTTCTGTTTAAAAATGCCTTTTCAAATTTTAATTTGGTCTATTTTGTTTAGCAAATTCTAAGTTTTCTAATTTGTAAGTTTTGGAATTGAGGACAGGAATGTAGATCATAATGGCTTTCTCAGAAATAAGTTAGAATCTGTTGAGTTGTGGGAAATAAATTGTTTATAGTTATTTTATTTAGGAATTGCTCATTATATTGAATCAAATCCAGGAATTTGAATGTGAGTAACTGTGCATCCGTTGATTACTGTATTGTCTGTCTGCTCCGAGTAAGTACTGTGAAGAAATATTTATTCATTTTATTGTATTTTGCAATAAATTGAAAAATAAAAACTTTTCTGAAGTTGGGCATTTATTTTTAAGCTTGCCTTGTCTACTTATAGACGTTCATTAACTCACATGGGTAATCGAGTAAAGTGTTCTCTGCAGTAGTTTGTGAAGTATTCTTATAATATTGTGTAAATCAGAGAAAAAAATGCATTAAGTGTAATACTTGTTTTAAAGAAAGACTGTAGCAAGAAAGAACTTTGATTTTGATGTATAAAAAGTATCTGTGTTAGGAATGGAGTAACCCTCAGTAATATCTTCCATTGATCATTTTCCATTTTCTGAGAAGTCCATGAGTATGATGCCCTTTGCATCCAAAAAAAAATCTCTGTAATTTTTATGATTGATGAAACCATCTTCCCCTTCTTTGGAGCAGATTCACTGGAAGCAACCCATTGTTTTGCTTGTCGCTTGATTTTCAGTGTCTAATGATGAATCCATATCTTGTACTGATGGTGACAATTCAATGTGGCAGCAACTTGTTGCTGAATCAGTGTCAAATTTGTTTTGATGCCATTTAATAGATTGTAGCACACAATGGTAACATCGGTTTGCTTTTGCAACATCTGTCATCAAACACTACTTTTTAAACCACTCATATGGAAGGAGAGAGTACAATTCATATTTGTGGAAAGTAGTTGGAATTATATATATATATGTGTGTGTTGAGTAACAAAAAATACATTCTCCTGGCCATTAAATTGTTATATCTTAAAGAGAAAAAAAGCTGATAAAGATAAACTTAGTTTCTTCTATGTAATATAAATTTTTTTTAAAAATATGTAAATTTCAATTTATAGAGATTGATTTGATTGTAATATTCCTGAGTAACAACTGCTGTTATATTGATAGTTATAAAAAGATTAGATAACAAAACAGATATAGACAAGATAACAATTTAGAATATTATGGACTAGGAGGTGTATTATTTTAATTCTTCCTCAGAGTTGACCTGTAATTGATGCACTTAACTTGACTGATATGATGAATTGTTAACAATTGTGTCTATATTTATTGAAACATCTGAAGAAAGTACTGACTAGGATAACAGTTGAACAGTTCATTAAGGAAATGTAGAATGTTATATATAGTGTGTGTATTCTGTAATCTGTTATTTTATTGCTCTTTAAGAAATGTGGGACAATCACTGTAGGCTTCACCTTTGGTTTGTCTCATTAGACCATCTGTACTGCTTTTTGTATCAGAAATGAATAAAATTAAAATCCAGTGCAGTGTACCATAGTTTCAGAAGCTTGTCTTGTATTATGCAAATGATTGCACTTTATAGTGTCAACAAGCATAAATATGACTGTAATGATAACGCAAATATGATTTATCTGAGAAGTATAGTATTCAAGAGTCAGTTTGCCGATCTGTTATACACTATTAAGGCTGCAGGTAGTTTTATTGAATTATTAATCATTATATTAACTACAACCATCTTGTAAACAGTGTGTAATGTAGATGTCTCATCTTGTATGTGTAAATATTTATTGGCTCACCGTACAACTTAATTCATAATCCATGGTATGATGAATGATTCATACTGATGTGTTGAAGATATTCTTCATGTGTTGATATAATATTATTGTAATATACAATTTTACTTCACTTGTTCCTCTCTTGTCAGGAGTTGTGTTAATCCTGATTTTCTTGAAATTTTGAAAAAATTCAAGTATCCTGATAATTAATACTTTTGAAATTTGAGCAAATCTAGAACTTGAAATGCTTTATTCTGCTTGTATTCTGCATGCAGAAACATCTTGAAAATTTGTGATAGAAAAGCATCATTCAACTAAAATAGCATCAAGTAAATTTTTAAAGAAATGTAAAAACCTGGTTATGAAGTTCTAAAAATTTGACAAACTATGAGGAAGTACTAAACGTTACCTCTGAAGTTAGAATTTTAAAGCTATTCTTAATATTTTGTTTTAATTGCATGTTTTATTATGATGCTCATTCATTTACTGATATGACAGCTTTTCTGTTCAATGACAAATTATTCCAAAGTTCCCCTTTCAGGTTCTTTTTGTCTGTACAGCTTTTTTTTTTTTAATAATTAAAAAAAATGTTTCTCTAATTATTTATGTAAAAAGAGAACTCTTTCAAAAATTATTTTTGTATCTATTTCACCATCTTTTAAACTTGCTGTTGGTTGTTATATAGAAAATATAATTTTATTATTTTTGCACAAATATTTTTTGTCTAGGTATATTTCCTTTTCTCATTGAATTTCATTTGTTAATCTGACTATACATCGCCAATAGCCCTCGTGTTGATTCTAGTGTGACTTTAATGAAACCCAAACCAAATCTGACTATACTTATGCTTTAGAAGGATATAATTATATATTTTATTAAATTAAAAGTCTTATAAATTGGTTATAAACTAATTATATTTCAATTTAAAAATTTTTTCTTGATAATGACTTTAGCTCTTGTTTCCCTTCTTAAATTTACTCAAGTATCAAGAATCAAAATTATAAGAATTTAATGTGATTCTGAGCAGTAATTAAACTAAATTAAAGTAGAAATTATATCAATTCATAAAAAAAAAATTCTTTTTAATAATTATGAATTTCTATTGGTTTATTTTGAAGTAGCATTTACTTGGTAGTTAATAAGTTTTTTTTTTTTTTTTTTTTTTTCCAGTTGGTGCCAACATGGCTTGCTCCTAATGTATTAACTTTCACAGGATTTCTCTTAACGTTACTAAATGCCATTCTCCTCTCAATATATGACTATAATTTCTGTGCTTCCAGTGATTCAGTTCAAAGCATACCTCCAGTCCCAAGATTGGTTTGGTTAATTTGTGCTATAAATCATTTTCTTGCACATACCTTAGGTAAGATATTTTATTTAAATATATTTATATTACTACTTTTTGATGCTAAATATATAGAAATGGAATATAATTCTGGTTAAAACTTGTGAGCATTTTTTTTTTTTATTGCTTAGGTGTTAAAGAAAATACTGTGTTTATTTCAACAAATGATCTTATAAAAAGGTTTTTCTTTAAACCCAGCTCTCAGAATTGTATTAGAGTAGAACCTAGTTTAAGTCTGATCTTAACTCGAATCTTCCACATTTTTTTTCCAATTTTCTAGTGAATCAGAATTTTCAATATCCTAGATGAGCTTTGGTTCCAATTAATCTGACTTAGCAAGGTTTAATTGTACTTCAGACTTATTCTAGTAGCTATAAATTTTGCTATTTTCATCCTTTGAATGAAATAACTTGGCAAATAGTTGGAAAAATATTTTATCGCATTGTAAACTAAAATTGATTTATTCATTAACATCTAAATCATACCACTTGAAGTTAGGAGGAATTTTTCTGTATCTAATATTGATTAATACCAGGACGAGTAGCCACTTTGAAATCGTGAATAAATAGCTGTAAATCCAAAAGTTAATAGCAAATGGGGAAAAAAAAATTTGAACCAAAATTTGGTTATTGAATTCTAGAATTAATGTATTGAAAATTAATGCTGATAATGAATCTTTTGTTATATTTGATTGCTACCATTTGTTCCTATAAGTCAGTAAAATTATGATATTATCACAAAAAATTGGGTATGTCGGTTCTAGAAATTGGGTATGTCGGTTCTAGATCCTTGATTAATATTCGTGATGCAAAATATTAATGAATGTCTATCAGATAGATTTGTGAAGTTCAAATGTAAACACAGAGTTTAATTATTAAAATATTAATATTTCAAACATGAAAGAATTTGTACCTATAGCAAAGAAGCTCTTGCTATTCGTGTTGCACAGCAAATTTATTTTACTTTTTATGAAAAGTATTGCAGTTTTATAAGTAATTGACTTAATATTAGCAAAATTTGTAAACTTGATATAAAGCTATTTCCTTGTAGCATAACTCACACTCATGGGGCCCATATGAGATGAACTAGGTTAGCTATAGGGATCTTCCCCTTAGACTGCTCATATTTTCCAAACAGCCTTAATTGGGGTCCATATGAGATATATATTGGATCATCCAGAAAGTTCATGCCAATTTTTGATAGGAGCGGTAAGGACGTGTCTGAATATATCAGAATGATTGAAAACAAATGACATTCTTGCATATTCTAAAAGACAAAAGTTGGTTACAATACTTTGTTATAATTTTTATATGCTTTCAATATGGAAGCAAACAAAGGGCATTACAGCCATTTAATGCTTTTTTGTCATCAGAAAGTTAAAAATGCCTCTCAAGTAACAAACAAGATATGTGCCATTTGTGGCAAAAAGGCTGTAGTTGAAAAAACTATGTGGAAAGGATTTGCTAGGTTTAAAGTTGATTTAAACCTTGAAGATACAGAAGTTCAAGGTAGGTCCTCCATTGCATATGAGATCAGATTAAAAGATTGAGAATAACCCATGTTATTCCACACATAAATTAGCAGAAATGTTCAAAATATCAAAATCCATCTTCCACTAGTATTTTGAGAACCTTAACTACGTATGAGCCATTTTAATGTATGGGTTTCTCATGATTTAAACAGAGAAAAACCTGATATATCACATTTCCACTTGTGACTCACTCTATAAATGCAATGAGGAGACACTATTTTTAAAGTAGTGACAGGGGGTGAAAAATGTGTAAAGATCTGGAAAGAAAGCTTAATGAATAACCTTTATTCTCCCCGAAAGCCGATCTTAATCTTAGAAAGTCATACTCTGTGTCTAGTGGAATTGGAGAGGAATCCTGCACTATGATTTTTTTTATCAGACAATGAGACTAATTTTTCAGAAAAGTTTTGATTCCAATTTAACGTATTAAAGACAACTATTGAACAAAAATGTCCAGAAATAGTGAATTGGAAATGTGTTAGGATTGTTGTACAAATTTCAGCTCTTTGGTCAAGATAAAAATCATGTAGAAAAGTTTTTCATCTATCCAGAGAGGTTCTGGGATAGAATTTTCAAGTTGTCAGATGCAGAAAGGTTGTGGAACAAAATGGCATCTATATAATTTTATAAATGTATACTAAAATTTAAATGAGTTGTGTTTCAATTCTTCAAAATTGGCATGAACTTTCTGGATAATCGGATATATATCTACAGACCCCTTATAGAATGTTCGCATTTTCGATCAAACAGTTTATATGAGGCTCATATTGGCAGTATATAACATCGCTCAAAGAATACTTTGCTTTTACACTTATATCAATTTTTTTGTGCAAAAATAGAAACATGTAAAATTATGATTTACTATAAAATGGTAAAGTAATAATTCCAATTTGTTTTTAATATTTTTATTGCATGTATTGTCTATGTGAGCTTAAAGTTTGTATTTTCAGCATTGTATATCTTGTTCCTCTGTAAATAAGGAAAAAAATAATACATGCTTTCTTTTGATTGTATTATTGGATCTTGATTTATTGGAATTGTACACTTTTAAATGTATCTGTTTATACAAATCTGGATAACTCTTAGCATTATTTTTAATATTTTAGAAATTTCAAATTAGTTGCTGAAAAGTATCAAAGCATATAAGTTGTGAAGCCATTTAGAATGTATTTGAAATTAAAAGAATTTCTTTATGATTCGGACAATTTATTTGGAAAATTAATCAAAAATATAAAATTAGAGATGAGTGCCAATCACTTATTACAAACTTTTAATTGGGTTATAAAAAAAAAATTGCGGGTGGGGGGGAGAGAGAGAAATGCATTCTTAATTCAGGAGAGAATTATAATTTACAAAATCTTTGTTTGTATAGTAAAATTTCTATTTTTGTTACCAAATTTAAATAGTTGCATTATGTGTTTAATTTAAAAAACCAGTAAAACATGAACACAATTCTGCTAACAAAGTTTAAGCAGTATTACTTTATAAATTTTTCTTACTATATCGACTTAATATTTTCTAAATGGCATAATATTGAAAAACAACACTATTGAATATACCATTTTATTCAACTTTTAATTAACAACTCATAATCAGAGAAAATGCAGCATTATCTTTATCTTTGGTCAAAAAAAAAAAAAAAAGGTATGCTGCAGCAGCCAAGTGATAATGCTTGTAGCCAACACTTGCTTTCCTTCTGGTTGGGAGTTCAAGTCCTGATACTACTAGAAACCCTTTATGTAGAGAGTCTAGTTTCTGTTAAATCTATTGAGATTATAAGTGGTGTGAAAGTTTGGATAGGGGAGTGCCAGCTCATGCTGTCTATGTCACTTGTTACTGAGATTCAAAATTACTAAGTCCTTCTCCTTGTATCACTTGTTTTGAATGAAAGCTGTATGTTAAAATCGAGAAAGTTAAATAAAATTTATGAAATGAAGTAAACTATGTGAATTTCGCAACGTTTTCTGGGTTTCCTTATTCTATTGAATGTAAGAAGATTCTAGTGTCATTAGTACTAGTGAAGTATAATAAAATATTTAATATATGTTACTTAAGAATAGATTATGTTTATGTTGAGTATGGTTATGTTTAACTAAATGAAGTTTGAGTATGGGGAAAAGTTTTGAAATGGAGAATGAATTCATATATTTAACTATATATAATATAATTAAACTGTTATGACTCTCATGTATGTTATAAATTGGAGTTGATATATATATATATATATATATATATATATATATATATATATATATTGTATAAAATATGAAGTTCTACATGAATTTAAAGGAAAAATTAGCACAATTCTCATAACTCTTGTAAAAGCAAATGAATATTGTGTGCTGATGCCCTCAGGGGTTCTTCATGTAAGTATGGGTATCACTCACCACCAAGGCACTCTAGTGATCTTGTTCCTTTCCCACATGAGATTTGCAGTCTTTGGTAATTTGTAGCCTGGTGTTACTCCTGGGATACCCTAGCAATACCTTCTTTCTTGTCAATCAATTTTTTCCTTTCCCCCTATTTTTCAAATATCTAGATCCTAGTTTTACACTGCAGAGCCATACCTGATTCTTGCTCCATTAAACTTCACCATCATTCACAATATGTGCTGATTTTCATTCCTATAGAATTCATATTCATTTACAATTCATAGAATATGTAAGTATGAAAATGAACATTAGCTTTAATTGTAGAGTTTTTAAGTGTTAATCTTTGCTGAATTTAGGGAAGCAAAAACATCCAGTTATTCCTATCCGTATGATTCAGATATATGGTGGATGAATCCAAGGGAATCGATTTGTAAACTTATCTAAATAATGAAGTTAAAATACCTAACTTGTAGAGAGTCACTAAACAAGTTAAGCTAATATTTTTTAAATATATTTTTATGACAATCATAAAAACAGTGAATTGTTTGAAAAATGTTTCAGAAATGGTGTGTTACTAGGACAAATGAAAACAAAAGAGCTTGTTTGATCAACAGTGGTTTGTTGAAATGTAAGATATCTTAAATAGTTATGTGCTTTAATTTATTGAAAGACCTTTCTGCTGACAAAATATGTACTTACATCACCATTCTCCAAAAATATATTTTTTAAAAAATAGCATTAAATATAAAAAGTATATTAAAATAGGGAGATTTAAAAAAAAAAAAACTCTTAAATATATTTATTATGAGAAAGTATTAGTTTTGGATATTTTTGCAGCAGCATTAAGTGAATCTTTACCAATTCTGTTCCTTTTTTTTTCAATAAAAATATAATATTGTAATGAGTTTTTTTTTAGACAGTGAGTTTCTATACATATGTGAATTTCCTGCATTTCTCAGTTCACTTCAAGTTAAAAATTTTACTTGTCATCAAAGTTTTGTTATGCTTTTATATAATAAAAAGGAGGGGGGAAGGTAGATGCTTTTCTAATGTAATGGGTGAGAATTGAGAATAACTTAATGAATTTAATTAAATATTTATTAATTGTAAGTCACTAAGATGCTGTTACTTTTATAAAAGTATTTATGAAATATATAATTAGTTACAATTTTAATTGTATTGTTTTGATTTGTTTTAAAAATGTATAAACCTGACTTTGTAATGGACATTTTTGTATCCTGGATATGGTCCCCACCAAGGTCCCTCTTGACTAATCCATATCGAAGCAAATAGGGTTTACCTTCTTAAGGTAAAATATGGGCATTATGACTTCAAGGTACCTTAGTGATCTTTTTCTTACCCATAGGGATTGTCTTTCGTAAATATAAGTGACAAGTTCCTTAGATATTCTAACAATCCTCTATTTTTGACCCTTTTTATGAACCGATTTTTGCTTCCCCCCCTCCCAATTTTCCCTAGCACATGGATCACAAATGCTAATTATATTTAGTGCAGTATGCTCAGATTTGGCCCTTGCACCATAAACCTTGGGTTTTACTCCAAGCTAATAATGCGCTATATTGCGAAAGTAGGCCTTTAACATCTAGTACTTTTATTTGCATAAGTTTAATTACTTTTGTACTTTATTCAAATTTTTTTCATCTAATGGAAGTATAATTCTCCTTAACTCGTGAGTGTTTATTTATTGATATTTTTATATTTGTGTGTATTTTGTTATATATATCTTGCTTTACTAAATCTTTGACAAGTGTTGCAGTTTTTTTATAAAGTCTAATTTCTTGTAACATTAATTATCTGTATTTTTCAGGACTAAAATTGTCTTTCTTTTCCATTTTTCTGTCTGTACGGGATTTTTAAAAAAATTTCTCCTTTAATGAATAATCGCTTACTTCAGTAAAGGCACCTTTTTCTTTTTTAAAAAAATCAAATGTATTATTTTTTTCTCTTTCCTGTTTGCTTCAATGAGTTTCTTGGTATTAATCCTAGTTGAGTCCATTGCTTCCTGTCTTCTGCATTTTTTGTGGGCCTAGATCACTACTTCTGCACTCATCAACTTCTTTTCCTTAATTGCAAGTCTGAATTGCATTCACCTTTTTCTGTCTTGTTAGACCATCTCAGTTTAATAAATCTGATACTTAGAGTGTTATTACTATGATTTCTTATAAGAGCTCTTGATTTTCTGCTGTTTGTGTTTGTAAACAGAAAATAAATATTTATGTATGAAATTTTCTATTTGTTTCTAGCAAAGAAGTTTAAAATTATTAATTTATAAAATTTCTTGTATAACTAGTGCTTCAAACTCATACAACTTTAGAAGTATCTTTTTAAAGTGATTTGTTAGCTTTCACAGTATCTTCATTTGTTTTTTCTTTTTGGGGAAGAGGGTATTGTGGCAGTGTGACGTTTAAGATATTTAGGATCGTTTTTATATAATTTAGTGAAGTAATTATAAAATTCATATGTTTCCTGAAAACTTAATTTTTAAAATGTTTATAATAAATTTTATATATATAATCAATGCTTGTTTTTGGAAAACAATGTAGCAAATGTTTTTCTCAAATTAAAGTTCATTGTAAAACTATATAATTTTAATTTTCTTATGTAATCAGGTTTTATTTCAAGTAATCAGTTTTTAAACATAAAACATTAGTAATGATTATTATAAAACTTCTTTTAGAAAGTGGTTATCATTCCTGTATTTTCTCTCATGCGCCATATTAATTCAAAGTACTGTTAAACGTGTTTAATTTGAAGTTATAGATATATTTTGCAATTTTCTTTTTTTTTCTTTTTTTTTTCTTAATATGTCACAGAAATGAAAGCTTTAATGAAAATTTTGCCTATATTTATAAATATGTGGCTATTTAAAAGTCTATTTTCTCAGTATTTTGATGTGGGTAAAAATTTGTCTACATATATAATGTTTATCAGTACTTTGATCATGTATTATATTACTTCACTAAGACTAGTTTCTTATTTATAAAAATTGTTGTTAATAAAGAATTATTATTGAGTCCATAAGTGTCATTGGTGATTCTTTTTTTTTTTTTAAACTACTTTATTAAGAAGCCGTTCAAAAGTATTTCTTTAAAAAAAATACCCCCTATTTTTGTAATTTTAATTTCGATATGGATAGCTTCTCAAATTGGGAGAAATAATTGAGTTATACTTGTACATTTTGTAGCTAATTCAATAATTGTGTAATATGACCATTTTTCTTGTGTCATTTAGTTTTATTAGAATAAAAATTGAGTTGCAAAATAATGAAAATTTTAATTCAAATCAGTGATAATCTCATTCTATTTTGTAGCATTCATTAGGTATAAAATTGCATTTAGAAATATCTATAGGTTTGGCAACAAGATTGGTGAAAATAGAGCGACTTAATGGCCCTTGTCCTATTAGGTACAAACATAGAAGATAAGGGAGGGGAATATCATAAATCTTTTTACAAAAGTGTCTGCAATTGTTTTTGTAATTAATCTAGGAAGATGAAATTTGTTACTTCAGAAAAATTTATTACCTACTTTCAAAATTTAAAATTTCCGATTTTCTAGATTCCAAAAACAAATTGTCTTTTTTTAAAAAAGATTAATATTGTTATCCACATGTATGGGAGACTTGTGTGCTTTGGAAACTTGACCATTTTTATTGTTTCTATCATTAACTAGGGATAGAATTAGCTATGACAAATGAGTTGTCAAAACATTTCCTTAAAACAAACTCATAAAACGTTTTCATTTATTTACTCTTAAAGTATGCATTTATTATTGATTAAATATTCTTATGAGTGCCCTGAATTTTCTTCATTTACAATATAATGGAAAATGTTTTGAATTATCAATTGCATTAATTCTTTTCAGATTATTTTCATATATATATTATTAATGAATCTTTAACTTTAATTTCTGGAATTAGAATCTGGGACAAACTAATAATCAATAACAATAAAATTGACATTCAGTAACACTTGCCAAGTAATTAAGAGCTTATCCCTTATATTCAAGTTTTCATCCATAAGATGGTTTCAATCTCCTGTTCTTGTTAATTTGACTTCATCAAAACTATCAAAAAGAAATAAAATAAGTCTGTTGAGGAAACTAAAAATTAATTACATTGTAAGACAACTGAATCACTCCATGCCCAATGTGGTTGTGTGATTGCAATCATGACAATTGTTATGGATGTTTCTTTCCCAGGTTTAGACTATCTTAATCTTCAGTACTTGCAGCTTTGTCAATAAAATCTTCATTTTCATAAACCTTCAAAAAGATTTTTAAAATAAGAATTCTGCTTTTGATATAATAAATCTACAAAAGATACATATCAACATTCGATGATTTGATACCCTTAGTTTTTTGTATCATGCAATTGAAATAGTAGAAAATAAAAAAAAAAAAATCTTTCAATTTTTATTCTCCACTAAAACATAAAACAAATATTGTATGTTGCATTTTTTTTTTTACTTGAGTTGCTTAGAAGCTAGTACAGTTAAATTTATTTATTTATATATTCTGATTTTTGTAAATTTTAATTGAATAAATATTCTTTTTAAATGATTTACATGTTTCTTTGTTTTTTTTAGATCATATGCCTCCCTCCCTCCCTCCTTTTTTTTTTTTTTTTTTTTCTTTTTCTTAATAGCTTCTGAATATGTTGTATAATAATTTCAGAAGCCATTGTGAATAAGATCATTTTTCTTCATTATTTTTACATAAGCTTTGAAATAAAGACTAAATTCTTATCCTTTCGTTATTTGTTGTTAATACTAAAAAACAACAAATACATAACTGTAATTGTTACTTCTCCTGTTTAGAATTGCTTGAGATACAGATTGGAAAAGAACACCAATTTTTAGTGGGTTTTATATATGTGCTTTCATTACATTGAAGTGGTTGTGAAAATTATGTTATCAAAGACATTAAAAATTGTTCTTTAATAACTGAAAAGATTCTGACTTCCTAAAATAGAATATATACATATATATATTATGTAATTGGAATTTAAAAAAGTGAGTAGACCAGCTATCTTAAGAAATATAAATCAACCATTATTGTATCCTAATGGTAAAACAATTTCAAAAGAAACAAAAAAAAGACATCATGAATTTATTAAAGTATATACCTCTAATAAAATACAACTTTTACAAGACATCAAGAATAACATGTGGCACTCAAAATTTAGATTTAGTTAACTCGGAAGAAAATGATCATTAAGATGAATGAACATGAAATTTATGAGCGAATGTTGTATTATTTTAAAATAAATTTTTCTTTTTCAGCTGCCAAAAGGTTATAAGTCCTAAAGTTTTTATGATGCTGCCATTGTTCCAATAAATTTTTACGTTTTTGTTTTCGTATCCTGTGCATATCATGCTTTGTTGCAGAGCCTACCCTTAGGAAAAAAAAACCTTTTTTATACTTTTCTGATCTAATGTATGATTTAAAAATGTTAAAAATTAATGTATTAAAAACATTAGTTCCTCAGTTTTTGTTTGCTGGACTTTTTCGCTTTGGCTTCAAAGTGACTGAATTATGATATTAATTTTGTTGATTCCTCACATTTTCAAGAAGTGTGTAGAAAATCCGAATTTTTTTTTCTTTCAATTCATCAAAACATGTTATATAGATTGTCATACAATTCCATTTTTGAATGCAGTGTTTTGGAGAAGCATGGAGAGTGCATATACATGCACATCTTGACGTATTAGCAACCACAGAAATACACAAAATTTGAAAAAGATATTTTAAGGTAATTTTGTTCTCCTCATGATCAAATATTTCTAATTTCCTCCACTTGTAATTCTAAATGTTATTTGAGCTGGGGGGAGGGTTAAAATTCTATATTTTTCTTGAAAATGTGATTATATGAAACGGTGATATTTACCTCAAATCCATGATATGTTGATATTATTTAAAGATATAATTTAATCACTGTAATTTAAATATGGCTTAGGAAAGCAGAGGTGACAATTATTTTTATGAATATTCATTTATCTTGTGAACTTCATGGTTCATTAAAGGTTCATGAAATAACCCACTCTTAGAATTTAAGAAGGTCTGAGGCTGTTGATAGTTGTTTTAAATTTGAGAAATTTTTCCTGGTGACTTGTTAGCATGAATTGTGAAGTTCTTTTGTTATATGCATTTTTATAGATTTTTTTTATTTGCACTTAAAATATATTTGTGAATCTAATGAGGAAAGTTGGAGAGATTAATCCTACAATTTTATTAATTTAAAGTACTGACTTTTAACTTGTATTGGTTTTAAAAAAATTTTCTTCTAAAAGTTATATAAGAAGGAAAAAAAATTCTCTTTTAAATTTTTAGATGGGATTGATGGAAAGCATGCTCGTCGTACAAAATCATCTGGCCCTTTAGGAGAATTGATGGATCATGGACTAGATAGTTGGGCAGCCTTATTTATGCCTACTTGTATGTATTCTGTGTTTGGATGTGCAGAATTCAGTTGCACTCAACTTAGAGTATTTTTTATTTTGTGGAGTGTTCATTTATGTTTTATATTTTCACATTGGGAGAAATATAATACTGGTGTGCTCTACCTTCCCTGGGGATATGATATATCACAAATGGTAAGTTTTAAAACTTTTAAAGTTTTCAACATCAATTATATATGTTGGTTTTGTAAAACAAATAAAAATTAAAATGAAGTAATAGGTATAGAATGCTTTAAAATTTTTGAACAATAATGAATGCAATAAAAAGCATTTATTGCTTAGTTTATGTCAAATTACATTTAATGCTTGAACACCTTTGCCATCCTAAATGATTGTCATTGTGAATTTGAAATCAATAAGCTTAATTCAAGAAAATTATAATCTTAAACTTAAGCAAGTGTAAAATGTTGATAATTTATTGTTCCTCTGTCTCAAAATATAAACACTGTTAATATTTTATGCATGTGTCATGTAAAGCTTATCTTAACTCCCTGTGATTATTTTATAAAGAATTCAGGTAATTAAGCTGTTTAAATAGATTGAAATTTCACTGTCTTTATGAAACATTTGAAAATGAATAAAATATATTTTGGAGGAAAAGTATATTAGAAGGCTTGATAAATTAAATGATAAAGTTATTGATTTATGCATACCAATAATGTATGCTAATAATTTTCTTAATTTTTTTGGTTTATTTCTCCATGGAAAAATTTTGATTCAAAATTTTTATATACGGCTAATTATTACTAATTAAATACAAATTGTTTTTTGCTTTCAATCCATCCAACATTTATGTTATAAGCCTTATATATTTTTACCAGTAGCGTTCTTATTGTAAGAAGTAATTCTTTATTATTCTTATTTCCATTTTGTTATTTCACTTAACACATTTTGAATAAATTGTAAAGTGACAGATTATCAATTTTCCTTTTTAATGTAATGTTACTCATCTGTTTATTTAATGTTTGAATAGACAGACATCTAGGTAAGGAGTTTGCAATTGCTATTTGTATTCTACTTACAAGTTCAAGTATGTTATATAAACTGGCTATTTTCTTCATCCTGACTTAACTGCGTATTTAATAGCCATATGGTCCTCACTATATACTCTGAATTCAGTGTTATTATAAATAATCAATAGTCTTGGGTATCTTTTTCTTGTTGTCCTTTATATTCTCTGTGGAAAACCCACTGTTTAAAATCATGAAATGTTTCTTCTATTTTATACACATTAACAATTAGATATTTCTCCCATTCTCATATTTTTCTGATTTAATCCTCTGAGGTATAGTATATAAAACATTAAATTTTTGCTTAAATTCATTTGATATGTATTAATCATGTTAAAGGATACAATATTAAGCAATAAAGTTAATTTTTATTTATTTCCTGATTTTTAAGACCCAATATATTATTATATACCACTGCCTCTGTAGGACATCTTATTTGCACGCTTGCTATTTTGTAATCCTTCGAAGAAATAATAAATATTTTCATAAAAATTTATATTTTAGTTATTAATTTGTCAAATATTAGAATTATGAAACACTTTTGAAAATATTAGAACTTAATGATGTATTTCTTGTTTCTAAGAGTGATAATGTATACTAAAAGGTTTAAAGTTAATTTAAATATAACTTTTTTATACATATATAATTTTCAAAATAATGATGAAACTATATTATAAATTAATAAACGAAATTTAGCTGAAATGCATATACAGTTTTATTTAAAATGAGGCATATTTTTTATTGCATAGACTGTAAAGACATTTTCTTCCTCACTTGTTTCTGAAGTTCACTCTGTACCATCAAATGGAAACTCTTCAAACAAAGCAAGTGCTTTCTCAGTCGAAAGTCCCTGTGTAGGCATTTGTTTAAAGATATATTTTAGAATTATATAGAAAAACAAAAAATGTATTAAAACTAGGTCATAAAATTACTTTTACATGAAATTTCAATTTTTCTCAAATAATTATGCACCCTATTGTACGAAATCTGAAACAGTCTTGAGAAGAAATGAAAACATGAATGCGATGAACACTAGATAAAACTAGAATGCTGTTGTGTTATGGTATCCATATGAGCTCAAAAACCAAGTTTATAAATTAAATTGAGGGGGGGGGGTCGTTTTCAAAACACACCCTCCCATATATGTGATGAGCAGACATCTCGCATAAAAAACTAGTCAGTCCTCTCTACTCTGACTTATTTTTAGCAGGATGCATGCTCAATTTTTTTTATTCTCTGCTAAAGCAGATTTCATAGTTCTTTTACAGTTTAAAAGGAACCATCTTTTCAAGATTCACATCTGGCCCCCTAATACCAATTGCTCTATTCTTCTTACAAAGCAGGTATTTTTTTGCTCCATTCTATATTTTGTAATCCCAGTCATTGATGTTTTTCATTTCTATTTACTTGTATTTTTTGGTGAATTTCGTCGATCTGGGCAATGAGAGTACTTTCCTCTATTGCTGGCAGCCTATCGTCTATTTTTATCTCATGCTAATGCTTCATGTCCATTATTGCTAACAAATCTTCAATGGCTGTCTCTATCTCCTGTTTCTAAGGTTCTCTTTTCAATAGTTTTGGCCATGGGGTTTACTGTCTTTGATAAACACGGGTGACGCACCCTTGGGTTACCCTAGCAATCCTTCTCTATTTTTGACCCTCCTTGTCAACCAATTTTTGTCTTTTTTTCAATTTTTTCACATCTAGACCACAATTAAATCTTGTTTGGCTCTTGCGCCAATAACCTTCACATTCACTCACACTCGCTCCAATAATTTTGGTTTCGAGAAACCCTTTCTTCCTCCTGCGCTTTTTGTTGTTGTTGTCTTTAGATGGGTGTACACCACATTGACAAATTTCTATTCCTGTTTTAAATTTCTTTTCTGTGAAGAAAAAAACTGTTTTTAGCCAGAGTGTTTCTTGAAAACATATTTATGAACTTTCTTTCACTGTATGAAGGTAAACCATCCCATATCAATCTGGCTGTCAAAAACTATTTTTACAAAAGATACATACTAATTATAATTACAAAAAAAAAAAAAAAGAGGATTGTAACACATAAAATTCTTAAGGCTATCTCTTTGCCTTATTTCAGATTACTTAAATCAATTAAGGAACTCTTGGCAGAAAAACATTTCAAAATTTAGATATAAATTTGTGACAATGCGATACATATATCCAATTAATTATACAGTGCCTGTATTGTGTAGGAAATTATGCTTACCCTTTTTTGCCTCTATTTGGTGTTTAACTTTTAAGATTTTCTAAAAATTAACTTTTCTTTACATGGATAATGAAAGACCCATTTTGCTTAATATTACAGAAACAAAGTATGAAGTATATTTTATTGAAGGAAAGAAATAGATTATTTTAAATAAAAATGTTCAGTTTAACTCAAATGTTAAGCTCTCTCTATAGGATAGTGAAATCTGGATATAATATTAATATTCAAGCAGTTTTGTATCTTAAAAGGTAATCTTAATCTCAAAATTATTTTGCAATTTCCTCGGTTTTGAAATTATGATTATGTAAGGGGCTGTATACAGGTATAAATATAAATTATATCTGTCCAATCATTACATGTTGATAAGAACTAGGGAAATATTGTGGATTATTTCTGCAATAGTAATATAGTGTATGGTCCCCTAATGAGCTTTCCAAAAATATCTTAATATTTGACTATCAGATTTGAAGGAAATTTTTCACTTAGACTATTAAGTTGATTTACTATGTTAATTTATTCACATTTATACCATTTAGTTCCCTTTGAGCCATTAACATTGATATTTTGTCCAGAAGCTGTGAAAATTGTGGAAGTTATTAAGAGTGACCCATTTCCCGTTTTTTTATTGCTGTATTTTTATGTAAACTATATACTTCCCAAATGATTTAAAAATCAAACAAGTTTTCTCTCATTATGATTATATTAATTTATTTACATTATTTTTCACATCCAAAGTTTTCTTAATTTTATTCGAAATTTTTTAAAAAATACGTGTTTTCTGATCAAACTGTTATTTTTTTATATATATATCTTTGTCCCAGCAATATAAGAATAGTGTGTTCTTTGAGTGAGCTGTGTTGCTTTGCATGTTAGGATTAAAATATATCATAGTTATAATAAAAACATATATGATCCATATTAATTTATGAATGGATTTTGCCTGGAATATTTAAAGATGATGCCAGTGTAAAATAAATATTCATATTGTTTTTAAAGTCTTCTGGAAGTTAATCAAGATTTTCATTCATATTTTAAAATGAGATTTTAAAACTAGATGTTATTAGAAATGGCGTTTTGCTTATAGTTTTTATATTTGTCATTTTGTTCAGTGGTTTATTAGCTCTTTCTTCTGTAATTAGCAAATAATTATTTCTGTTTTATGTCCATTTTATTTTTTAGGTATTGCTGGCAGCCTTTTTAATTACATACTTTAAATCGTATCAGTTTTGGAAATTTTCCATTCCTTTTTTAAATATTGGAAGTGGTGAAGTCATTGAAATTCTAATTTATGGTAAAGTATATACTTGTATCCATTTGAAATTTTTAACATCTGTAAACTGCATACATTATTTTAAAAAGAGAATAGCTTATAAATTATTTCTTTCCAACTTGTAAAATGGTGTAACAGTGGCTTTTTCTGAAAATGTATTAACAAATTATATAAAAAGATAAGGGGGGGGGTGATTGCATTTTTGGAGGGCATTTGTTTTTGACAATCAAGTATGAATGATGAAACTGGAATTATCTGTGGATTTCTTATAACTCAAAATTAATAATGGATGACCTTGAGGAGATGATTTCCCCTCCCCTTTCTAATTACTTAAAAGATATTTAATGTTTGATTGAAATTCTTATGTAACAATAAGGAGTCTCCTCTGTAGGTAATTAAACATTTTTGGTATATATCTTTTAATAGTTTTTACCTTGAATAATGTTATTCCATTTTGGATAAATTTTGTATTTCTCATTTTGTCAAATGTATCTCATTTTGTATTATTTCTCATAATGTTAAAATGTTATGAGGCACATATTTGAATTTTAATATGAATAAAATAGCTTCCATTCCATATAATGATTTTCTCTTGCAGGTGGAACGTTTGCAATGTCACTACCCGTGAGTCTATACAATATTCATTGGTTAGTATCATTTGAATTAGAATTTTTTTTTTACTAAACTCAATTTATCTTTTGTTATGTTGAATATATTCATAGTTGAGGCTGGTACAAATAATTATTTTAAAAATTTAAAATTTTAATATTAACACAGTAGTTGATATGCAAGATTAGATTCTTGTGTAACAAGATGATATACAAACATATTTATATACAATAAATGCTGTAAAATTGAGCAAACATTTTGCTGCAAATTTTCAATGGTCAAATTCAATTGATTTCCCCCCTTTGCCTTTTCTTGAATTTTTTATTCTTTTAGTCAAAGCTGCTTTTATTGCTTGTCGTGTGCATAAGAAGCTATTCACAATGTACTAATCTTACTCTTAAATGTCTATATATTTTTATGGATTGTGTGGTAATAAGCAAGACATATTTCATGTTAATCAACTCCACATTTATAAGAATTGTAAGCTTGGGAGATGGGGGTGACATCTACATATGAAAAAGCAGCTATTGATTTACTCAAAAATGTACACAATTCTTTTAAAATCTTGGTATAAGATATTTGAACGAAAATTCAGATTGATTTTTGATGACAAAATTGTGTCAGCTGGATTGGTTGTTTACTTGGAAGCAACACGAGGGTTATTGTTAATGAACCTCATACTTTTAAATCATGGTCAGGTGATGAGGATAGCATCTGAGCTGGCACCCAATTCTCCTGTCTTCTACAGCTATATGTGAAGACATTGAGTTCAACACATTTTATATGCATTAGCAATGATACAAGACGCAATTTGTTTGGAATATGTAAAATATATTACAGTTTAATTGTAATAAAAGATATCATTGATATATATTTATTAAAGACATAAGTTTAAAATTATTAGTTATAATTTTGTTGACTAATGAAATCTGTACCAAAAGTAAATTGGGGAGAAAGAAAAGATTTTGTCTACAAAATTTAATTATACATCCTGAATGCAGCATTTGATAGGCTTTTGAGACTACATGCATGCTTTCCTCATTAAGTAATTATAAGATACTGGGCTAAATTTAGTTTGGAATTGGTTCTATATATCAAAGGAGTTTGATGGCTTCTTTCCAAAAAGTGTTCCATGTGGTAAAATTGTTTTATTATTCTACTTTATGAATGAAATATTTTCATTTAATTTGGAAAACGTTGGTTGATTGATCTCTTTCAGTTTCAAATTCTAAGGAAACTTTTTGAAAGTAAGAAGAATTAAAAAATGTGTTAGATATTTAAAACAAAAAGGGCATAAAATTTTGTATGAATGTTTTCACTTTTGACTTTTTCAAATGTGCATGTCACAGCAATAAAGCTATTGATTTACAACAGTGCTTATTATGAAGGGTATTTATGTAATTTACTGCATGGTTTTCAGAATTAATAAAAATCAAAGTATGTTTTTATGTATTTTAATTGAATATTTGCTTTTATCAATCTTTAATTTTCTTTTAATATTTTAACTGTTGCAACCTTGTATCATTTTCTTATTAATAATTTCATAACCATTACACATAATTTTTAATACTTAGCAACCTATTTTTTAATTTCTGTTTTTGATTTTGGAACTGTAGGAATTTTTGGTCTCTTCAGATAGTTACTATGGCTACTGTGATGACATTTCGGTCTTGTTTCCTACCTTTTAACAAATGTATGTTATATTATTTGTTTAAAAGTATATATGTGTGAATTTGTTAGGGTAATGCTAAGCGCATATTGAAAATTTTTTAGCAAAATCAATAACAATTTTTTTTTTCAAAATATTTTTTCTTAATACAATAACTATACAAATATTATAAGCATATTGATGAGACGAATGCATTGAATAGAAATATTGGTTTATTTCTTTACTAGGTGTCAAAATACTGAAATGTTTGCTAGGATCTACCCAAATGGGTTTATTTTTAATTTAAAATTGAAAAAAAAAGTTTAAAATAGAAATATTTATTTGTCCTTTAAAGCTTGGAATGTTGTTAATTATAGTAAATTTAATTAAAAAATTTTTTTTTTCAGAAAAAGTACAGGATTGGCTTTTTGTTGTAGAATAAATATTTTAAGTATTGTTTTTTCAGTAGAAGACTGAAATTAATCCATTCACTTTTAGATTGCATTTTCAATTTTTCTGTGTAACAGAAATGCTTTGTATTTGTTTCGCAATTATATTTAGCTTTGGAATTAATTTTCTTTCCTTGCCATCATTAATGAGACCATTGAACAGAATAATAAGGGAATCTAACATTGAATTTTTATTATTATGTGCCCCACTATTTAAAATGTACTATATTATCTGTATTTCAGTGCATATAAAAAGGGAGAATTGAAACAAACATCATTATGGGAAGCTATGCGTCCATTGGTGCCTATATTATTGCTATTTTTAAGTACAACTGTTTGGGCTGTTTATTCTCCTACAAACATCTTGTATAATGATCCGAGAGTATTTTACTGGTTGGTTGGAACTGTATTCTCCAACATTGCTGTAAGTCTGTCTTGCTAAAGAAAAATATTTTTAAAAATTAATTTTTTTAGTACCATTTTTTCTCAATATCTTAATATCTCTTTTATGTTAATTGTAACTAAGTAAATTTTTTCTCTGGTATATAAATGCAAATTGAATGATGAAAATAATTGTTTTAATGTTCATTCAGTGTTGAATATTAGATTCTTGTATTTTTAACTCTTTATTTGAATTATAATTTTCTTAAAAAATGAGGTGAAGTTTACTGAATAAAGACACTACCTTGATTTTTAAGAAATTCCTATTCTCCATGAAATCTGGAATTACTAAGCTTGTGTATTTTTGTCATCGACTGGTTACTGTGCCGTTAATTTCAGGTGGTTTGAAAAGTGAAACTATTAAGAATTATTTGGATGAAAATTTTGCTGTATATTGCAAAAGTAAAAAAGTAGATTAATGTTAAATTCTGTTAGAGTGTAAATTACCTTTTTGAGAATTTTTTTAAATTAATGTTTTTAATAACCTAAAAATACAGGAATTCTCATCTTATGACCATTTGATATATTTATTTTTTTGAGAAATAATTATGATTAATCTTGTTTTTCAGTTTCTATATGCTTTTGTATCCTTTTTCTGTTAATTTGCCTTTTTAATTTTACTGTGTCAAAGATAATTTTACTCATATTTGCATATTTAATGAATAAATTTTATGTATTTCAGTATTTATAAATTTTTAAATTTTATTTTGTAGTGTCGACTGATTGTGAGTCAAATGAGTTCAACTAGATGTGAAATTTTCAATTGGCTTTTTTATCCCATTGGACTTTCTCTGCTATACATTTTTTCATGTTCTCATCAAAGTAATACGGAGGTTCAGATAGCCTGGGCTTTGTTGATTTTGTCTGTTGTAGCTCATATCCATTATGGAGTTTGTGTGGTAAGTATTGTAAAGATATATATAAATATTTCAGTGGCTATGGAAATTGACTCCACCTATAAAGTAAATAGTTTTTAACAATGTTTTTTAATGTGAATAATTAGTACAAATCTGAATCCTCCCTTGAAGAAAAATTATGTATGTATCACTTATATATGTCTATATATCTATGTTGGAGTATCTTGTCTCTTTTTCAGTTGAATATTTAGCAAAATATCACAAAGGATAAATGTTATTTTGATGTTTATGGTGATTTGCTAGTAAATTTCTTAAATCTGTAGATGAATTATATGTTTTCAGTGACAGAAAAAATCATATTAATATCATTTGTTTGAAGTATATTAAAAGATAGTAAGTTTAAGTTACATAAGGAAATTGGGAAAAAAAAGTATAGAACTTAAATTTTTTAAAATTCTTACTTTAAGATGGTGTTAGTAGAATTCGGTTCTTCTGGTAATTTCTGGTATAATTTTGTGGTTATAATTGTAATTAACAATACAAAATATGACCTTATGCTTCTTTATACTTACAATTTCTTCCAATCCTTATGCATTATTGCTCAATAATTTAAAAAATTTAATTCTTTAGAATCTGTTTATTATTTGGAGATAATATGTAAATAAGAAATATTTAGTCATGCCTTTTATCTATTTTTAAAAAAAGGATATCTGGATAAGATCAAAAAAATCTTTCAATGCATAGATGAATGTGAAAAGTAGTGAAAAATATTTCATATTTAAAATCTTTGTAACTGTGGTATAATTAAAAATGTCCTGTAATGGTAGAAATAATATCTGAAAATATTTTTAATATATTTACCCTTAAATCATATTTCCATTATTTGTATTTTCAGGTGCAGCAAATGTGCAAACATTTTAGAATACATTGCTTTTCTTTGAGAAAAGATGAAAAAGATTGATAATTGTCAATTTTTTTTTGGATACCCCTTTATATATGTATGTGTTAGTTATTGTTATTGCATGGAAATACTTTCTTGCATCCAAAAGAAAGTAATGAGAATGTTAATCTGATTTATACGGACTTTATTAACTGTACTGATAATGACTGATGCTATTGAAGTGACAGCAATAGATATTGAGTCATATATATATATATATAAAACTTTTATATTTGAATGAATTTTTCCAAAGTCATAAAATTCCTGTATTTCTATATGTTTAGTATTTTTTATATTTATATGTGAACTAAAATCTGATTATTAACTATACCAAATGAATGCTATTTTATTTTGTTTTATGGAAATATTCTTTATATAGATGGATTATCATTTTCATCAGCCATTCCTTCTATATTATTTTCTTGGCTTTTTTATTCTTTATTTTTATCTATATAATGAATTATATTTATATATATTGTCACATTTGTATTCAGCAGGCAGTATTTTGCCACTTGAAATTTCTAAAAGTTTGTATTTGAAAACAGTGAATTAATTATTGCTGTACTTATCAAATGTTTTTTTTATTATGTTTATATATATTGAGGAATTTTTCTTTTAAAGTTTTTAGAGGAACTAAATTTGGCATTGTATCAGATATATTGAAAAAATATTTATTTTTAAGTTCAGTTATACGTATAAACACGTTGGAAATAATTTTTTCCCCCTATTACCTTCAATTTTTCAGTTATAATTTTCATTTTGTATTGCCTCATAAACATAAAATTTCTAGTCTTACTTGTTTTGTAGTGTTATTTTTTTTGACTGTAAATAAGTGCACCTATGCAATATCTGTAACTTAATGCATATAAATCATAGTTAATCTGCTTTATATATTAAAGAACTTTTTGAAAGTGATGCTTATGTTTCAGACAAATTTTCACTTTTATTGTTCTCATAACTTTGGTCATTTTCGTAAATATATTTAACAAATCATGATTATCTGTATGTTATATCTTTAGAACTTCAGCATTTAGTCATTCAGAAATTCATATGGAAAGATTGAGATTTTCCACTGGAATCTGGAGATTCAGTATGAAAACCTTTAAACTGCGAAAGCTTTTCGTGCAGTTAAATTGTATTTAATTTACAGATTATTTAATCTATGCAAATTTTCTGCTTGGTATATATGAGAGAATCTGAGCCTTCGATAAGAATATAAAATCGTGTGTATATGCTTGTGTAATAATTGATATGTTTTTTCCTTAAAATTTATATTAATCTATGCTATGTATACATACACATAAAATATATATATATATATATGCATGTACACACTTTTATTTATATTTCTTGTGACTTTTTTTATGTATTATTCAAATTGCTAGTATATATAAATATTTGTATTTTTTAAAAATATTCATGAAATAATATTCAAAATTGTGTATTTTGCATATTATTCCAAATCATTCCACTTCACATACTTATGTGCATGTGTGTATATACATGTTTGTCGTTATTTTATAAATACGACTAAGTTAAACTTTTTAACATATTGTTTGTTTGATTAAAAAAAAATTATCAATTTGGAGTTTATATAGCTTTTATTTCTAAAAGGGGGGGAAAACATTTTGACTCTGCTACATTTTTATTTAATTTTAAAAATCAGATTTTGATTGTTGACAATACATGTGATTATGCAATATTAATTTTGGTTAATTTAATTACTGAAATTATAAATTTGTTGTTTAATATATATTTCATATAAATTTAATGTACAAATTGTTATGTTAATATTTAAATCATATTAAAGCGTAACACTAGTTGATTTAACTGAATTTTTTATTTGTTGTGTGAAATTGCAACTTTTTTAGAATCTTAATCATCTGATCAAATGCGATTGAAAGGTTATACAACTTCGAATATGAGTGTTTACTCAAGATAAATGCAAATCTATTTTTTCTTATTCTTTAGTAGTATGTTTCAAATTTGTAGAATCTTAGTATTCTGATCAAATGTAATTGAAGTGATCTGTAACTCTTGAAATATATGTCTATTCAAAATGAAAAACTATTTTATTTTCTTATTTTTAAATATATATATTTTGTTATATACCTTTTTACTTTTAGCACTGTATCAATATAATAATGTATATAATTTTGAAACACTTTGCTTTATCTGTAATATTCTGCTGTTAATTTAGAACATAATTCTATATCATGCAAGATAATAGTAAAATCTCCTTCCTTGTACAAAAGAATATAAGTGTATTTCTGTGTATTCTATAAACATTCCATTGATATTTTCTTGTAAAACATATATGTAAAATTCCAGAATTTTAGTTTTTGCATTTTTTAACATATTTTTCTTGAGAATTTGATTTGTGAAAAATAAACCTTATCTTAATTTATAAAACTAATCATTATACATATTAATCATTATGTTTCAAATGTCATTTAATGATTATTAGAGAATATATAAGGCATTTATGCTCAATTGATTAAATTGTTCAAATTTAAAATGAAATTTTAATTCTGTTTTTGAAATATGTAATTTGATTTTGAAATTGATAACAATTTTTATTAAAAATTTATTGCATGTATATTTGATTATGCTTCTCATTTATGATAAGCATAGTTCAAAGAGAGATGTGACAATGACTCTAAGAATATATTAGGGATCATTGCTATAAACTTTCTGTGGATGTTTATTTGAATATTGATTATTAAGATTTCACTGTTCGTACATTATTAATGAATTTTTTCATGTGTGAGAATTTCTAGTATATGTATAGGAATTTGTGATATTAATAATGACAGATGAAAAATATATATCTATTTATGACATCTTCTCTCCCATGAAGAAGAAATTTGCCTAACAGGAATAAAATCGCCTGCTAACTAGCACCTGTGACTATTCTTTTCTAGATCAGTTGGTTGGAGCATATTTTGGCAGTTGAAATTTTCTATTAAAAGGAAACGACAGCTGCCACTGAAATGGTGATGAGGAATTTGAACTTTAGATGGTAGTCCATCTCTGCTTAGTACCACTGGTGATATGTATACACCATTGTAAATTGCTTTACAGTCTTAAAATGCTTACTCTTAAATTAAGACTAATGTAAACAGCCATTTGTCAATGTAGAATTTCCATCTCTGCAACAACATCAGGTGAAAAAATTCTAACAACACTCAATGCAACATGGGGATATATCAATTGCAATGTCTTAAGCAATATTCTCTAAATCCTGTTAAGCGAGTTCATCTAAAAGAACTTTACTTCTTAAAGAGGGAGGTGTGGGACAGCTCATCTCCAATGAACTTGTAACTAACAAAAGATGGGGGTATAAAAAGGTCCACTAACCTTGATGAGAAGTATTTTCTGACTCGGTTTATTAGAATATGCCTGGGGACTCTCCTTTTAGTTGGTTCAAAATCATTTCAAAATTTGTCCAAAAAAAAAATGTCTAACAAATGCTATTGCCAAAAGATTAAATTTAATTTATGCAGTTCAAGTATTAAACTTAATGTTCTTAAAATAGCTAAAATTGCTTATTAAACTAACAAATATACTTCATTTTTTTTTTTTTTTATGAAAAATGTTAAATACTTGGTTTTTCAATTATTAGTTAATTGTTAATACAAATTATTGATGTTTTTGAAGTCTCCTAGAACATTTTGTAATTGGTTATGAATTTTTATATATGTATCTGTTAGAGCTTTCATTTTTATCCCAAACTTTTTTTGCCATTTAGTATGTTTTGTCAGCAATCAACATGAATGCGATTATCATATTATCCATAAAAAAAAAAAAATTAAATCGGTAAAAAGGAACATTCATATTTTGTTTGAACTAAACTTATTTTGAGCAAAACTGAAATTCAGTTTGCTGGAATTTTTAGACTTCTTTCTCTAGAAAAGTCTTCAACCAATATTAAAACATTTTTTTTACAATGTATTAGTTTCATTTTAAAAATTGTATGTGACTCTAAGAAAGGTTCTAATGAAAAAGAAATGTTAAGTTTTTACCTAAGAAATCTAAAAATTCTAAATTTCAGAGGTAAACACAAATATGGGAAAGCAGAAAATTCAAACTCTGCTGAATTGCACGAACTGTTAAAAATCTAAATTTTCAACACTTCATGCAGATAAAATAATTAGACATCTATGAATATGTGTTGCCATTAACAAGGACATTGAATAAAATCAATCAATTAATAAAGGGAAAGTCAAAAAAAGGTGTTAATCATCTTCAATTATGATAGCTAAGATATTTTGAATCTAAGATCTGTTTGAACTATAAGAGAATTACCTTCTCTGAATTTTTTTTTAAATTGCTAAGATATTTTTCTGTGAACTATTATTGTAAAATGGAGGATATCAGTTTAAAAAAACTGATCATAAACATATCAATCATTCCAAAATTTAGTGTTGAACTTTTTGTATATGTCTTAAGAAAATTCTAATTTTTTTTTTTTTTTTTTTTTAAATATATTGATTGTTCTGTGATAGAAAAACCATCTTAAAATTATTGCAACATTTTGTTTACAATGATACTGCTTTGCAACTTGTCTTCAGAGGGGAAAATCATAAAAACAGCCCTAGTTTCTTTTTATTTCATTATGCTGAGCATCATTCGAATGCATGCAGTTTCTATGAGTATGAAATTTTAATGAATTAAAAGGGAACTTCAAAATGCTCTTTAGCTTTAAATATAGTAACATCTTAAAAAGTATATACCTTAAGGAATGAATATCAGAACCTGTCTTCTAGAGAGTGTTATACTCTTGAATGGTAGTAGGTATGAGCATCATGACATTGAGGTACCTTGTGATCTTTTTCTCTCCCATGGGAACATGGATGATGTGCTCTCAAGATAGCCCAGTGATCCTTCTCTATTTTTTAACCCTCTTTTTGTCAACCAATTTTTATCCTTTTTCAAACATCTAGATCACAGCTTTACAATTTTGGTACAGTATGCCCACATCTGGCTCTTGCATCAATAAAATGCTATCACTCACTCATGAATGATAGATTTTCCCATAAAGTTAAGATTTTAAGATGGATCTTATTTCTTAGTAAAATTTCCTCTTTTGTTTTTTACTCTGAAATTAAATTAATTTCTAAATAAATTTTATGTTAATTATAGTAATTATAGCAATTTTTTCAGATTAAACTAATTTTTTTTAACTCGTTTATTTAAAATTATGTATTTCTTTGTTATAATTTGAATTTAAGTTTATGAAATGTTTTGATGTATCTAAAATTTATTTTCACGATCCCTTTTCATTATCGAAAGTGCATGGGGTCATCTTATTTGCAATATGTAATAAGTGTTGAATTATTTGATAATAGTGAGATGTGTGTGAAACCAAAGCAATTTAGTATATTGGTTTTTGAAAGACTTTGTTAAATGTTGAAATTTTTCAAGAAATGAGAACTTCCTTGCTGTACAAAACTAAATTCAATTAAACATGATTAATAATAATTCAATATTAACATCAGCAGTTGATTTATTGCTCTAATCAATACAATGATCTATAGGTAATCAAGCGTTAATTTATGTGTTTTGAACAGTTTGTATTTATTAATGAAAGTGTAGCACCTCATAGCCATCCATATTTGATAAAATAAATCATTCTTGTTTATGGTTTATATTTTAAAGAAATGCTTTTGTCCTTTTTATGTTACATTGATATGTTTGAAATGTGCCATATGAGTAAGATCAATATATTGTGTTGCTTAAGTTTATTTCTTTTTTAACTTAGTAATTAAATTTATTGCATTTTGAAATATTTTCATTTTTCTGTCAAAGAATGCAACACTGCTAAGAACCGCTTACTGTTATTATGTTTTTTCTCATAAAGTTCAATCAATGAGTAATTACTAATTTATGATACGAATGTTTTTGCCACTTATCCTTTCTTTCAATTGAGTAATAAGGCTCAATTGTGTATTAAAGTAATTATAAGCCTATTAAAAGTTAAAAAGCTTACTAAAGATGGAGATGCAGGCAGTCTAACTGGTACATTTAAAGTTGTTGGTAGAACTGTAAATGTACAATTCTGGTTTTTAAAAATTATATTATGTTAGTTTATTTCATATTGACCGGTTTCTTGAAAAAGTTATGCGTGAAGAAATTCTAAGACCACACTAGGAGAAAAGTACATAGCTTGTGTCAATAACACCTTCGTAAAAAAAAGCATTTAAATTATTGTTTAATATATGTAGCAGAAAAAGGAGTTTTGTTTTGGCTCTTTCTTAAATGAGTGTGTGAGTTTGAGATAAAAGAAATATTTTCACCCACGAAAGTGCTGGTGAATATAAGAAGGAAATCTACACTATATAAGCTGAAGAGTTGTGTTATAACATGGCTAGCACTAGTACTTGATAAATATGCCATCTATAACAAATTTCTGGGGATTCGTGAACCGTAGAAAGTATCTAACATTTGGTATGACATTTGGGTTACTACTTGGTATTCCAGAGTGGGAATCTCAAGCTGATAGTTTTTCTCATGCATCTAGATCTATTCATAAGTGATTTTTAAAAAAAGAAACTAAAATTTATCTTTGACAAATCATAGCCCAGATTTTGAGCCCTTTTGGGGTATATCCTTAGTTGTACAGTAATACAAATAAAAGGAATTTTTCTGTTAATGAACTGGAATCTGTCATTCTGAATAAATTCACTTTGTTACAAAAGCATAAGTTAAAAACATTTGTATTAAAGATTATATGAAGTTACTATAAGTTGACTTCATATAGATATGTTTAAAATCTTTATTACATGACAAATGGTTGTATAATTTTTTGGAAACATTTTACATTTAATTTTAAAAATCTGGTGTTCTGTTATTTAATTCAGTTATAATGAAGTATTAACAATATCTTTACATGTTGTTTAGTATATTATATAAAATTTAAATTATATTGTTCCTTTATTTTGAAATTTTCAAAATTAAATTGATCCTGTTTGCTTAATGAAGTGTATGTTTGCTTTGATGTTTCAAAATTATGATCAAATTGAAATAGTATCAATTTCAATAATTTTTATAATGGTTCCTGTTAAAAAATTTCTTTAAACTAAGTCATGTCAAGTTTTAAATTAGCAAATTTTAATTATTTCCATTGGATTTATAATAAATTTGCTTGGTAATTTTTCAATAAAATTCGTCATTACATTATTGAATGAATGATATTTTGTTGTTTTGAGACAGGGCATTATTTTGCTTTTGTATTTTGAAATGCTGCTAATCTCAAACCTGGTGTTTTTAAGAGAAACAGAGTACTTTATGTAATGTTGATAAATAAATTTATATGTTTCAAGCCATAGTTAGAATTGCTGCTGACGTTGTATATTGTATAAATCTGTGTAAGTATATTATATTGTTCTAATTGATACAACTGAAAATATCATGTATAAGACATTTTAGCAGTTTCAAGATCAACTGTATTATGTAATTTATATTTGCCAGTCTTGGGAATATGGAACCAAAGAAAGACCAGTTTCTGTAGAATAAGGAAATAATGGCAGAGCCCCATTTTATTATTGCTTACATATCTTGACACATATTTCTTTAAAAATATTTTTAAAGGTTTCAGAAATTTTTTCATCTTATTGTGAGAGATTAAATTTTTCTAATTTCTTTATGCTGTGTTTTATAATGCTCTTAAAGTATTATGCATTTTGTTTTGGAAATAATAGAATTATTCATGGTAAATTTTTTGTAAGTAAATTTGCTCTGATTAAATCTGAAATGTATATCAATGAGTAAGGGGGGGGGTCTAATTGTAAGAAATAAGCAATTTGATTTTTTTAAAACTGAAAATTATATATTCCCAAAAATTTTCAGCATAGATATTGTACTTAATCGCACATTTTTTTAAAGCTTACCTTTCCGTTGGAATCTTAGTGCTGCATCACTTTGTCATCTTGTTTTATATATATGTGAATTATACAATTCATTCACTTTTATGTTTTACTGTATAAAAACCTTTTTGCTGCTACACTCAATTAAATGTAATGCATGTTTGATTTAACATGCCTTTGTTATAGAAACTGTAGCAATTTTGTGAACTGTCACTGATAGAAAAGGAATATAGGGACCAGCTTTATTTTTACAGTTTTAATAGCAATTGATTGTTGTTTTAAGAAATGTTATACTGAAATTAAATTGAGTATGAACTATTTCAAAAATGACATTTTAACTAAAATACAAAATTATATATTCATAGTTTAAATATCTAAATATACTTTTTTAAAATGACGTATACAATTCACATTTCTAATGACACTTTTTTTTTTTTGGAAAATTAAAAATCAAAGAAAAAAGACTACAAATACCTGTCCCTTAAAACTAAGCTTAGGAGCATCATTTTTAAGTTTGGTAAAAGTGAAGATAGTTTATATTTATTTGTGTAATATATTTATTTGTATAATTTTAAAAAAATTTCTCGCTTTTGTCATTTTTTTTTTTAAGTATCATATTTTCTTAATATTTTATACAATGTATATAGCATCAATTTTAATCAGGGATAACTTGTAAATAGCTCTTTCAATGAACTTTATTGCTTTTGTCATATTTTTCTTTGTCGTTTCTACTATCAACTGAATTTTTTTTTTCAAAATTTTACTTTCGATCTGATCGGATTCGATTTATACTTTATTAGAATGACTTGGTGGTGCAGCTTTTCTCAGTGTGCTATTTGACAGCTCAAGTAACAATATTTATTACTTATTAGTCATGTGATATTTTTAATGTAAGTAAAAATGTGGTGTGAAATTCTATTAGTAATATGAATGTTAGCAAATGTGTAAAAGTTGATGTCAATGTATTCTTTATCCTTAATCAGGCAACTCCATTTCACTGGCAATTTGCATATTCTCTTTTAAATCATTACTTTTTATGGGATATTTTGATAAAATTTTATGATGTTTAACTTTGTGCCTTCTCTCTTTCTCACAAAACTTTTTAAAAAAAATCTGGATGCAATTCACATAAAATTGCTGTATAATGATATTTATTTGTGAATATCTATGACATTCTTCTGCTTTAAAATAGCCCTAGTTAAGTATGTGTTTCGTTTCCGTTTTTTTCATTAAAAATTTCATTTTTTACTTGTACATCATTGTACAGACATGTATATTATTGAAATTGTCTAAAGTAAGCAAAATGTCTATTGTGTTTGTCCATAAGTAAATTAAAAAAAGGATATTTTATTTTCATATTTAATGAGCTGTTTGTTTAGAAATCTTCAGCCAAAATATGTGTATTTTAATAGCTTCTAACCAAATAAAAGTTCAACTATTTGGGCTATATAAATGTGTTCTTTATTTGTGTTATATATGCACGAAATATTTATTTTAAAATATGCTTATAACGGTATTTAAATTTCATTAATTTAAAATACTTAACAGTATTTAAATAGCATTTTCTTTTGAATTGTACTTTTTATTTCAATACGTTATTCTTCAGAAATTCGAATCGGATCGTTGTTGGAAGAAAGGGTGGGGGGGAATGCATTTTTCAACACTATAAATGAATGTTAAAATGAGTCTAATCTGTTCTGTATACGGCTATAGATAGTTGCATAAGTTTTTTTTTTTTTGAGGCGCTTTTCGTCTATTGTGAATGAACAGGAACGAGACACGAAACATTTTTATAAGATAGAAAAACACTGTGTTTTAGTAAAAGTGATTAGTAGGTGAATATTAATTACGCGACTTTCTTAAAATTTAGAATCATGTAATATACAATTTTCATTTTATACAGGAAAAAATAGATTGATTTAGAATATGAGAAGTGTCTTGAAATAAGTAGCTTTCTCTAGTCATTGAAGTATGAGTATAATAATTTTAGTGTATTTTGTGTTGGGGGGGGGGGGGGTTTACAGATTGGGTCTTAATCTGGCATTATATTAGAAGATATTTGAATGTTATATAAAATTTCATGATCAGTCGTTGTGTTCTAAGGTTTATGCATCTGAAGGTTATGAAGAACTGTGATATTGTTAATATTCGTAGAAGCATAAATAACAATCCTCGACGAATTTCGAATTAATTATCAATATGAGAAATCTGTAACGAATTAAAGTACTATTTGAATAAACATGTTATAAATTATAAATGTAAAATGTCTGATTTTTATTGAATGAAAAAACAGAGTTTGAAATTATAAAGTGTCTTATAATTGCTTCCCTTTGCTTTCATAAAAATTCATTTTTATGGCTCGTCAAAAACATAAGTTTGTAGCTTTGAGTTCCTGGTAACACTTTCTCCAAACTTGCTTTAATGTGCTGTGCTTCCAAAGTAAATGGGAAAAACTAAAATCCATCTAATTATATTGAGATTGTTTGTTTTTATTAATACCTGGGAAGCTATATCGTTAATATCTGATTTATTTTGATGAAATAAAATTTCGAGAGATAATTATAATAAAGTTTATTTGACATGTCATATTTTCTATGGAATGTACAATTTATGTCTATAAAATTAATAAGCTCTTTTTAAAATAAAAATTATATATATGATATTACTTGGCGACACACCATCCGGGCACTAAGGCTCCTACTCTAGTCAGTTTCCTCATAGCAAAAAAATTTGGAAAGGGATCATCGGATGGAACCATTGATCGTCGCATTTGATCCAGTCGATGTTTCATTCGTTGCAAAACGACTTTTTCGGTTGGTGCCAGATTGTTTTTTTCCAACGGATCGTCTGAAAGAAAAGATGTGAAATAAATATTTATTATATGTGTGTAATGATGAAAATACCTTTTTATATCGTTGTTTAACAATAAAATGGTGATGGACTCTATAATTGTTACAAAAGTGACATGTAAGCATAATAGACAACAAGTATAATCTTCAGAATTTTTATTATAAGATCTTTATTTTTTTTTTTAATTTACTATTTGTACAAATATACAATTTGGAGGATCAAATAAAAACCTATACTTAAAATTGTGCCCTGCGAACGTTTAGTTTCTGATAAAAATCACCCCTGGATTATTAAAGGGAGAAACGAATTTTTGAATTAAAAAAAATGTTCTTTTGAAAATGTTTGAGTATATATAGTTGATTATCAAAAACAAAACATAATTCGTTATAAAAATAAGTTTTTGAGACATTCAAGAAATTCGGGTTAGCAAAAGCGAAGACAATGATTAAAAAATTTTGCGACTTATCGTTGAAATATGCAAATGATGCTATTGATATTTAGTATTTAAGTTCTTCATCGCAGTATTTGTTCTCAACATTTGAGAGAGGTTGACTGTTAAAAGCTTCGTGTTTTACGTGTGGCGAAAGATTTGACTCTTGCGCCATTATACTTTAATTTCTTCCAAGTTTCGTTCAATCCTTTTTACGTTTCTTTCTTCGCCCACAAGAAGCGAGGTTTCTAATATTTGTTATACCAGCATTCTGGTAAGACTTTCTTTTTTTCGTAACGAATAGATCCAATTTGGGTCTTTCGTATATTATGACTACAGATATGGCAGAACAGTTGCCGCCTCCTATGAAGATAATGACAGAGACGGGAAATGAAGAATTCTACAAAACAACCTTGAGTGATAAAGAACTTATAAAACGAACACAAAGCAAGAAAATATCCGAGATTAATATTCTACTGGAAAATACTCAGGGACAGACTCCCATTCCGAAGATTAACCCTCTAATATTACACACAGAAATTAACAGTAAATTTTCAAATCATTCGAACATCCTAAGCATGTCCTTTACCAGAAATGGTAAAATTAAACTTTCTACTGCAGCAACTGTGTGTGCAGGACAAATTTTGTAAATGGAAAAAATATTCAATATCTCAATTAAGACCAACGTCATATGGGAAGGAATCACTTCTAGATTTCTCCTATTCGGAATTCCGACTAATGTAACACTAACAGATTTAGCCATAGAATTACAAAACTCAAACAATGTAAAGATACGTCGGTTTATCAAATCCGGGAGAAGCCCAGACATTTCCCCTGTATTGACAACCATACTAGAAACAATATTACCAGAAAACATCAAACTCTGGTTCATAAACCATAATATTAAACTTTTCATTGATAAACCTAGACAATGTTCTAAATGCTTTAGTTTCCTTCACCAATCACGATTGTGTCAAAAACCTGAAACTTGCGTAAATTGCGGCGCATCTCATACAGGTGAATGTACAGCTAATAAAAACTACATCAATTGTAAGGGAAACCATCCAGCTAACTCGCCACAATGTCCTATATACATCAAAGAAAAGCAAATATTAGAATTGAAAGCAGGCAACACTTATCACTACCGGAAGCAAGACTAAGATTTCGAGCTACTAATACTGAAAATTATTCGATGGTATTAAGAAATCAGTCACAAACTGATAATATGCAGGAAATCTTGGATAAAAAATTTGAAAAAATGCTAAATTCCTTTCAAACTATATTGGAAAAACAAACGGCATTTTTAATGGAGGTTTCTCAAAAATCCCTAGGAACAATGTTCACACATTTAAGCAATATCTTGGAATTAGGGGCTCGTACTACATCCCTAACCAGAAACAAACAGGCACATACAGGTTCAAAAAGTGTTGGTAATAAAATTCCATCTATGTCCTATATTAAGGCTGCATCTAATAACACAGAAAAAGGATAAGAATGGATTAAATAAGTTTTGTATACATGTTGCATACATCGATCCGCATTGTGCTAAAGACATTGCATTTCGCATTCTTTTATAATTTAGCGATATACCCTTGAGGGAAAAGTATAATTTACGAGTTGTAAAAGTTTTTTCTCTTTCATTTATGAACTTTTTACAGTCGAACTGTAGAGGCCTAAAAAATAAATCTATATGGTTAATATCCCTTCCTTTTCAGAAGCAGATTTCTGGCTGTTTCAGGAAACCTTTTTAAAAGACGAGGACAGGCTCAATTTTCCAAACAGGGCCGCGGTAGCCTAGTGGTCAAGGTCGTGGACTAGCGACCGACGGTTTTCGTTCAGTCGCGGGTTCGATCCTTGGCCGCCAAAGACCCGCCGTGTAGCCGGGGCTGATGCACGTTAAATCTGTTCGGGGCCCAAAGTCCTCCCGTTGGCGTGGTGTGGATGTTTGGAGAGGGGGGTGCCAGCTCAGGTGTCGTCCTCGTCACTTGACCGTGGTTCAAAATTACGAGGTCCGTCGCCAATAGCCCTCGTGTTGCTTCTAGTGCGACGTTAATAATAAAAAAAAAAAACTAAACTATCAATTTTCCAAACAAAAAAATTTCAGATTAGACAGACCAGGAGGAAGACTGCTAACTGCAGTTCCAAAGAATATCTCTGCCCGACAAGTTCCTACTCAAATAGCACAAACGCAAGATCTCGAAATACTAGTTGTCAAAATCGAAATAAAAAATCTTTCTATTTAACTAACATCTACTCTCCGAAAGGATTAAACATCTCATTAGTAAAATCATTCTTTGATTCGATAACAGATCCGGTCTTCATTTTTGGGGACTTTACCTCTATCATCCGATGTGGGGATCCGATCATTCTACTAAACATAGTAATGACTTTGTCGATTCAAATTTTATTATCCTCAATACTACGGTTCCTACGCATAAAAGTAATATAGGTACACCATCTTTAATAGATCTTACTTTATGTTCATCAACCTATTCTAGCCACACCAATACTTACGTTCTAGACTGCTCCTTTGAAAGTGATCATTGCCCCATTGTTACAGAGTTCTCATTATTCCAGCAGAATAAGCAATATGTAAAACGAGTAGATTGGAAAGAAGTAATGAAACAAGCTCAATATGCATTTAACTACCAACTAAGAGAATGACAAGACACAACTAATTGAAACAATGTCTAATATAATTAAAAATAATATTAGAGATATTAGATTACCAAACAGATCATTTCCACCATGATGTTACCGTACGTGTAATAATTTATTCAAGCTCAAAAAATATTTCCGAAAAAAGGCCATTCCTGTTATTTCCCCTCAATTGTGGAACAAATACAAGCAATATTCAAGTAAGCTCAAATTTCACACAAAAACTGTTAAGTACGGGCATCATGACCCCGTGGTACCCTAGTAATCTTTTTCTTTCCCATGGGGTTTACTGTCTTTGGTAAACACGGGTAACGCACTCCCGGGATGCCCTAGCAATCCTTCTCTATTTTCGACCCTCCTTCTTGTCAACCACTTTCTATCTTTTTTTCAACTTCATGTCTAGACCACAGTTTAATCTTGTTTGGCATAGCATAGCCATATCTGGCTCTTGCGCCAATAAACTTTACATTCACTCACTCACATACAAAAACTGTTAAAAGATTATATTGGGACACATTATGTAACAATATTTCTAATCCAAAAATAATCTACAACATCCTGAAGAAATTTTCTACTCATAAAAATCCAGAATCAAATTTCAATATTCTACAAGTTAATAATAGATATATCACAGAACCTCAAATTAAGGCCAAAATTTTTGCAGACTACTTTGCATCTAATAATATTTCCCACGAACCGCTTCCTTTAGATTTATTCAACAACGAATACAATGTACCAAATAAACTGTTCTATATCTCGGAATTAAATACGTTTATACAAGCATCCAAAAACGCTACTCCAGGAGCAGATCACATTACAGCTTCTTTCCTCAAAAATTTGAATAACAGTAAACGTGCAGTTGTTCTTGATTATTTTCAATATTTATTTGAGAATTCGATTGTACCTCAATCTTGGAAACATTCAACCATCTTTCCAATTTCAAAACCCTGCAAAGATAAAACTACAATACCCTCTTATGGACCAATAGCTCTAACTTCTGTTCTCTCTAAAACTTTTGAAAGAATTTTAGCTAGTCGCATCTCTTATTTTCTGACAATAGAAAGAAAACTTAATCCACAATATTATGGATTTGTTGCGTTTCAAGACTAGAACTGCAACGTACCTTATACATAAAGCTATAGTAGATGCTAAACAGAAAAGAAATTTTTCGTAGAAATTAGTTTGGACATCAAGAATGCTTATGATTCCGTGTATTTAGATGGCCTTGTATATAAATGTCTACAGCTAGCTATCACAGGAAAAATAGCACTATGGATTTACAATTTTCTTTCATACAGATCTTTTCAAATCCGATGGAGAGGATGTCTTTCATCAAGGAAGATTGTTTTGAAACGGGTCCCTCAGGGTAGTGTTCTGTACCGCATATTATTCACTATCTACATGTAAGATATCTTTGAAACTTTAGAAACAGAAGTCGAGTGCTCAATTTACGCTGATGACCTTTTTATTTATTGCTCTCATCATTCTCTCGATATGATCCATAAAAAATTACAAGATATTCTGGAAAGAATCTCAAAATGGTGCACATACTGGAAACTTACTTTATGTCCCGACAAAAGTATAATAGCAGAACTTTCAAATAAGAGAATTCAAATGTATCCTACTATTATGTTGGCTGGGTACCCACTCCCATGGGAATCATCCATTAAATATTTAGGAGTATATTTTTCTAAACGCAAACAAAATTTTATGACGAATCAAATGAAAAATAAAGTTTTAAAAAAATTAATGCTCTTAAAGGCATGGCGTATAAACACTATGGAACAAGAGATACAAATCTTATTAAATTAGTTCACAATAGTACAAGTAGTACATTTTACTACACTTGTCATATCATAAATAAATGGTTTGATAACCCCCCAGCTCAAACCTTTCAATATTATACAAACAAAAGCTCTTAGAATTGCATTGGGACTTCCACAATGGACCCCGAATATCGTGCTCTTACAACTGGCTTATCAGGAAATTCTGATAAAATAAGACGATTGGCGAATAACTTTTTATATCTCATATATCAAATGGTAACTTTTCACCTACGCACCGCAATAGCCTTGAAACAATGAATCTGAAAATCCTGCAAGGGGACAGAAACAACATCAAGAATACTTTCCGTATTTCGGGTATTGATAGAAAACAAATCATATCAATCCCTAGATTGATATATTATGCATATCTTCCTTGTGAGATCTATACGTAGGAATTTGGATTCCAAAATAAAAACTTACTAACTCACATAATTAAAGGATAATTTGAGGAAATAATGAATCATAGATTCAAAGATTTTTTCCTAATAGCTATGGACGCATCAAAAAATCAACATATGACATCAATAGCAGGTATCACGAAAAATGCATCTTTCGCCAACAGAGTAAATCATATCAATTCGGTTTTTACAGCTGAAGTACTTGCTATATGCCAAGCTCTAGACAATTTAACTGAATCTCTAGAAAATCTGCTAATTCTCTGAGATAGCCATTCTGTGCTATCAGCTTTAAAAAATACAATATAAAATTCCCAAAAGTCATTCATGGACTAGTCAGTAAAATCTTCATTCAATCACAATTTAGAACTCGACGATTCTCCTTTGGATTCCGGGACATTCGAAATTTTTTTGGAATGAACAGCCAGATTATCTCGCAAAATCGGTAACGGAATCTAATGAATACCTTGACTGGATTGCCCTAGAAGACATCAATAGTGAAATTTTCCATGACAAAATGAAAAGAACTAATGAAAACTATTATTCAAGTAATTATTTTGAAATCTTAGGAAACATCTCCACCATTGACATAATATCTAAATGGACCAAAAATGGAATAGAAGGAAATATTAAGCACTCGAATCATCAGGAAAATGATTATAACTCCAGGTCTTTTGCATAAATTCAACTGAAAAGATAACGCACAATGTAGAACATGTAACCACATCGATTTGGAACATATTCTTTTGAATTGCAATAATTACGCCACTCACAGAAATCTTCTCTAGAATATTCTCAAGATAGACCCATAACAAAATATTTCAAAGAATTTTTGGAGAGAACCGTGGCTAATGAACCAGTTTTCAGAGCATTCTTGCAAAAGACTAAATGTTTTGATATTTATTGAATAAAAAGAATCTATAAAAAAATAGTCATTGTTGCTTCATATCCCACAAAACAATCAATCAAGTTCTTCATCGCAATTGTATGAATTATTTAAGATGCCATCAGTGGCAGAGATCAAATCTGAAGGAGTAAGCGTTATATAGATGTTGAAATCTGATGGAAAGATTTTAGAAATTGCAAGTGACCGCCGTATGCTAGTGGTCATGGTCGCGATCTTACGGTTGACGTTCTTTCCGTCGAGCCCTGATGCCACTTAAGACTCGCTGTGTAGCGGAGCTGATGCACGTTAATTCTGTTGAGGTTCTCCCGTTGTTGTGGTGTAGAAGTTTAAATAGCATGGCGATAGCTTAGGTTTCGCCCTCGTCATTTGACGGAGGTTAAAAATTACAAGGTCCGTCGCCAATAGTCTCAGTGTTAATTATCAGTGCGACGTCAATAAATAATCAGAAAAACTAAACAAAAAAAGCCCCGTAAAGTATATACTGCTTGTCTGAAATCAGAATTTTAAAAAAATTTCAAAAATGATGGCCCCTGGGGATTATATCGGGGGACTTGCCTTCTTCAGTTAAGTACGGGCATCATGACCACGAGGTACTCTAGTGATCTTTTTTCTTTCCTATGAGGTTTACTGTCTTTGGTAAATACGGATGACGTGGCCCCGAATTGCCGTAGCGATCCTTCTCTATTTCCGAAAAAGATAAAAATTGGTTGACGAGAAGTCAAACAATTTTTGTCTTTTTCACGTCTGGACCACAGTTAAATCTTGTTTGGCGCCGCATAGCCACATCTGGCTCTTGTGCCAATAATCTTCACATTCACTCACTCAAAAATGATGTAAATTTATTAAAAATTAAAACAAGCAGAAAAATAGAATTTTCAGTTTTGTGTAGTAAAAATGAACGTTCTGGTGTTCTTAATAAACTTGAAATACTTTCACAAAATGACGCATTAGGATAATACAAGACACTTTTAATATACTTTCGTTTCTATCGACAATATACCTACCACTTAATGCAAATTGGAGTTTTACTTCTTTTTTTATAGGATTAAAGTAAACTTACCTTTTATATTGAAGAGATACACTCCTCTTTCCGAAATATTTGATTTTTGACAGGACTTTTCAAGTTCTATTCCTTCAACTTGTTGCGATATTGGAAGCCAGTCGCAAGGTAATCCTGGGTAACCAATTATTAATTTATAGTCCCCTACTCTACATTGAAAATATAACCAATATTTAGTTCATACAAAAATAAAAGTCAAAATTGTAAGATATATTTTTAAAAAACTAAATAAAAAAAAAAGAAAATCTATTTTAAACAGCTCTTTTTATATTTTTGTTTTTCGATTTAAATTATACAATCTGTTCGACATTTATGAAGCAAGTAATGAATAATAAGCTCCTTTTTTAAAATTTAATTTTATCTTAATTTTCTTTAAATATGGTCTTAGAATGCCATTTTCAATATAAGAAAGCATCAAATGCTATTGAAATCCCAAAATATTCTTTCTGAGATTCTAGATTTATTGTAAACAAAATTTTTGTAGCAAAATCTTTTGAGTAGAAAAATTTAACCCGCCATGGATCCTTTTAATGCAATCCAAAAATACAAATTAACCAATAAAAATCTTGCCGTTTTTAATGGTCATAAAAAAAATGATTTACAGAAAGTGTAGCCTATTGTTACTCAAAGTAATCGGCATCTAGCACCTTCTGTCAACGTATCTCCAGCTGTGGAATCCCCTTGCGGTAAAAATCGGGGGGGGGGGGGCGTTGAACACAAAGAAGTCTGAGTGCTTGGCGCAAGTCAGATTCATTGGCGAAAAATTTTTCACGAAAATGAATGTCCAGGGAGTGGAAGAGGTGGTAATGGGATAGCGTAAGGTTAGGAGGTTGACACAAAGTTTCCCATCCAAGTCGCTGTACGGTATGCCTGACCACTCATGTGACATGCGATCTGGCGTTGTCATGAAGGGGGAGCATACTTTTGTGATTCATCAGTGATGGCTTCTTCTGTTGCATTGCCTGTTGTACTTAGTTTTTAGTTTTAGTTTTTTATTAACGTCGCACTAGAAGCAACACGAGGGCTATTGGCGACGGACCTCGTAATTTTGAACCACGGTCAAGTGACGAGGACGACACCTGAGCTGGCACCCCCCTCTCCTAACATCCACACCACGCCAACGGGTGCCTGTTGTACACGCTCCAATTACTGCGAATACAGGTCTGCAATTACCATTTGGCCCGTTGATAGCAGCTCATAGTGAACCATTTGTCACAAAGTATAATCTTGCGTGGGTGCATAGATGGACTTCCCCAGTAGGGACAGTATCCTGGGGTGACAACCAATATTTGGAACACTTGGGAGTGTCATACAGGACCCCCTTTTCGTTATTGGTAAGCACTCAATTGAATATGTGTGCGGAATGGTGGCGAGAAAGCTACAATATACAGTCTGCTACTCGTTGTCTCTTGCGAACTTCCAACAGCTTGTACAGAACCCACTTGCTCAGTCTGTACGTCTTAAAAAGAGGTGAAGATGAAGCCAAACTGTTTCATCAGAAACGTTAAACTGTTTCATCAGAAACGTTAAACTGTTTTGCAAGTTCACCACACGTTAGACTACTATCCTCCACACCGACCGCCTGCAGGGCTTCGTCATCCAAGGCGTGTGGTCATTCATTGCGAGGTTCATCACAGAAGGATAAATCTCCCGACCTGAATTTTTGAAACCAATGCCTTGCAGTACGCTCATTCACACTATCCCCAAATGCTTGATATATTCGGCAACTTGATGCAGCTACTGATAAGCCCACTTTGAATTCGTAAAGCAAACAACACCAAACAACATCCATTTGTCTTCGCTACTGTGCGAGTTACGCATGATAAAAGTGCGCTGTGGGCTTGCTTTTATAACGACTGATATTCCTACTATCGACCGACTGGTTTTTAAACCACGTGATACACTATTTGTATACCTATTCTCACTTCATTAAATAAAAAGCAATAACGGCAAGAACTTTATTGGTTACCTTGTAAATAAAATCATACGACAGTTATAGTACACAATAATTGTATGAATGCCTCGTCAGCGCAGGAACATCTTAAAGGGAGATTACAAGATGGAACAAAAGCAATGAATTAATAAGAAGTATGGTCCTTTCTTACAGTTATAAAGCTTTCACACATTGGGAACTCATGCTGAAAATGAGGTAATTCATGAGTTCCTATGGCAGTCTGCCCGTCCGTCTCAGCTGTTTAGGTTCTGGAGCGGCTCGGAATTAATAGGACGCAATCATTGTGTTATTCCTTCGATTTTCTTTACATAGTTTAATATTTTAACCCCTTGAATTAGTTTTTTAACTATTGTTATAGTAAAATGTTACCTTTTAAGCAATTTTAGGGAATACGATTTTAAGGAGTTTATGAGAATCTTGTTATTAGCAGTATAATGAGAATCTTGGTTTCGTGCTTTGTGGTATCACCTTGTTTGTAGCAGCATAGCCACATCTTGCTCTTGTGCCATTGAACTCCACTATTGCTCACCCCCGTCAGTTCATACCGGCGTTGTATCCGTTGAGTAGTAGATCCAAGTTCTGATGCCTCCAATGAGCCAAAATGTAGCGTGTCTCAAAGTCATTACATTGGGATGGCGTGGAAGTTTGAAGAGTGAGGTTCCAGCATAGATGTCTTCCACGCATCGTTTGATCGAGGTTCAGAATTACGAGGTATGTCACCAATAGTCTTCATGTTGCTTCTAAAGTGGCATTACTAAGCCAATGGTGGCTGTGGTAGCCTAGTGGTTATGGCAGCGGACTCGTGGCCGGCAGTTTTCGTCGAGTGGCAGGTTCGAGTTTTGATGCCACAAAAGACCCGCCGTGTACCCTGGGCTGACGCACGTTTAATCTGTTGTAGTTCACAGTCCTCCCGTTGGTATGGACGTTAGGAGAGGGGGTGCCAGCTCAGGTGTCGTCCTCATCACTTGACCGAGGTTCAATAATATGAGGTTCGTCACCAATATCCCTCGTATAGTTTCTAGTGCGACGTTAATAAAACCAACCTACCTACCTACTAAAACAATGAATCAGGTTCTGAGAAGGAAAAGAGGAGTCGCAGTCGTCCTCTTAAGATCATTTCAAATATGTTCTGTAGAGTTGGGGTCTAAAGAACTGCCTGGCCAATCCCTCCGGCGAATTTTCTCACTTTCCAGAAATTATTTTACCAGATAGTCCAAATGTGGATAAGCGCTGTCATTCAATAGAAGGAAACCAAAGCCAACTGCATCCCTGATAAAGCGAACATAAGGATCTAAGATTTCATCCATATATCTCACAACAGTCACACAATCTGTCAAAGACATGAAGGCTTATGCGATCATCCAACTTGATCCCTGCCTAAGCTATCAAACCTCCACTGTTATATAGGTCCTTTCTTGAATGTTGGAATATAAGTAGTTGATTCCTACTCCCTCCAGATGAAGCGCGTTGTGAGTCAGTGGTAAGGGTGAATCTAGATTCATCACCGAATAGAAAGATCATCTATTAATCCCTGCTCCAATGTCGATGTTCTCTGCTCCACTCTAAATGGGTTCTTCTGTGCGTAGAAGTGAGTGGGACGCAAACAGCAGGTCATCTTGTGAACAGACTAGTTTCACGTAGTCTTTCTGGAAACAGTAACTCTTGAAATTTGAGTTCCCGACGTCGCAACTTACGCTCACGAGACATCCAAGGAGCTGCAATACTCCTGTTACGCCTCCCAATGATGGACAAATATCCATTTCCACTGATCGTCATGGCTCTTGGACGACCTAGCTCAGGCTTTAAATCTACGCATCCGGTCTTATTCAACAGTTTCCAAAAATTGCACACAATGTTGGGCCGTTGTATTAGCAATCTGTACTTGAAACTGCCCTGTCTCAAGTCTCCCGACGATTAGCTATATCCTTACAAAACCAAACATTGGTAGCTTCGAATTTAAACTGTTTGCTTTTGATTTTCTCCGAAAGTTGCAAAAAAATACCGTAAAATCGCCTAAGTGTAAGAACAAAGGAAGTGTGGAAAAGGGCGTGCACGCTTACAAAGAATTTTCCTCTAACTGTGCAGCCTACACAAGTACGGTTACGTAATCGACAATTTAAAAAATTGCATCTTTGTTTTCAAGCATTAGTTTCACCTTCCGTTCAGTTATTTTCGAAAAATTCGACTAAATATGCCAATTATTTTATTTTTGAATACTAGTGGCGCCATGGATTGAGTTGCAGATCCGATACATCCGATTACATTAAATGTTATCGTATGGAGTAATGTGTGCGGGGAAGGTGTGCATTAAATTCTGAGCTTTTAATTCCTGTAGTGATGTAGGGAGGAGATTTGAAGAACGTGGTAGCACACAGCTGAAAATGATGTCTTCATAGGTCCATCATTTAAATTTCATATGAAGATCTAAAGTGGTGTATATGTTATATGTGATAAATGTTAATTTTTATCTCTAATTCACCTCGTACAGAGAGAAAAAAATAAACTAGTATGGAATTCCTTAAAAAGTAGAAAAGGATCTTTGTAGAGTAAGTTTTTTTTTCTCCCTATGAAGATATCCATTTAAAAAAATTTTTTAAATGTTCACGCGTTTGGAATACTCTTTAAAATTTGTACATTTAATCTCAACAGATTGTTCAGAGTATAAAATCAATTACCTGATTGCGGCTCTTTTGTACTCCAAATCGTAAATGTTGTATACAAATTCTTTTCTTACTTCTGGTCCGTCTAAGTTAATCATGTCCCACTGATTCATTCCATCCATATCTGCATCTGAAATGTTGAAAAAAAATTTTTTTTTAAACATTTGGCGACGAAAGTGAAAGAATGAATTATGAAACTTTTCTATCGTGACCATTTTTAACATGCACATCAGTCGCAAGATGCGAATAATCAATTCCTTAAAATACTTTTGCATACCTAGTGGAAATAAATGCCAAAGTAAAAGTGTCACACAATTTTTGAATAACAAGTGAATTAAAAGTTTCCATTGATCATATTTATTTGAAAGCTTTGAGAAGTTGCATAGTTACTGGGAAATTTTTCAACGTTTCCCATGAAATCTCGATAATTATTAAAATCAGCTTGACAGTTAAAAACATTTTATATATTATTATTATTATTATTATTATTTATATTATATATATATATATATATATATATATATATTACGGAACTTATACAATCCCTAATGAGTCTTATGAAGTGAATAAATATAAATATTACAAGCATATTTTCTTCAAATTTTGTTCTGAGGTCGGAATGAACTACTTACTACGAACGCTTATGATATGTTACGCAGACGATCGTTATAAAAATATTTGGGAGGAATGTATTTGGGAGTTTCTTATGAAGCGAGTGCTCATGCATTCATCCTATAGAGAACTCTAATTAAAAGTACTGTTTTAACAACCGGTTTGCCAAAGGTTTCGTTTCAACCGAGCCGACAGAATCTCACTACTGTCCAATGGTAAAGCCTAAATAGTGGGATTACTTACCATCTCTTACCATGATGACTAGTGACCCGTTAGCGAAACGGTCATGGTCGAGAACTCGCAACAGGCATTGTTTCCATCGAGTCCTTATGCCGCTAAAGACCCACCGTGAACAGAGACTGATGCAAGTTAAATCTGACAAGATTCTAAGTTCCAGCCGTTGGCGTAATATGGAACTTCGGAGAGGGGCTGTTAACCCAGGTGTCGTCCTCGTCACTTGACCGAAGTTCAAAATTACGAATTTCGTTGCCAATAGTTCTCAATATTTGCCGATAGTTCTCAATATTTATACAAATAGTTGCCGATTTCTTTGCAAAGCTCGCTATCATTTATGGTGAGAAAATGAATGTCCCTGCCCCTCGGTCTCATATAATTATGACTTCGAAAAATAAGCTTCTTTCTGACTGGGAGGTCTGGTGGTCAACTTGTAATACTGGTATTCGGGTTCAGTCATATATTCCTAGACCAAATTTGAGTTTTTATACAAATTCTAGTTTTATTACACGCTTCTTAACCGGTCATGGTCTCTTCATTTCTTATTTAAATCTTTTTAATTTAAAAAGTACAAATTTATGTCTCTGTGGCTCTGTTGGAGATGCTGACCACTACGTTTTCTCTTGCCCTTTTATCAGAGATTTTCATTTAAAATGTCCTGTTGTTGAAGCGAAACTTATTTGGCTGAGGTCCGTGTGTGAAAATCCCTACTTACATTCTAAGCTTAAATCCTGTATACTTATGGCTCGTAAAATTATCCAACAAACTTATTAATTGTTTCAAACTTTTATTATATTTCTCAATATTTTTATATCCCTTACCATGTAGCTATAATTGTATGTCTTGTATATATGTTCACACCTTTGCCTAACACTTCATTTTTGTTTACGAATTTGTGGACGTTTTTGAATTGTGCTATTTAACCTGTTGTGTATCTTATTTCTGCAAGAAAATTTCAACTGTTTCTTGTGTTTCTGTCATGTATATTTTTTGTTGTGCAAATACCTTGTAAATTTTATTTAACCTTTATTTCAAAATTATGTAAATCTTATGTTATTTTGTCAATAAATGCTGAGCTCCGGAGTGATTGTTTCCCGGGGGCCGGTTTGCAGCTCTAAACCCTTTGGGTGAGCTCGATCCCCTTGGGTATTCTGCCAATAGTTCTCGTGTGGCTTCTCAGTGCGACGTTACCCAAAGGGTTTGCAGCTCTAAACCCTTTGGGTGAGCTCGATCCCCTTGGGTATTCTGCCAATAGTTCTCGTGTGGCTTCTCAGTGCGACGTTAATGAACAATCTCCTGTTATCTCCAATGTTTAACACCCGCCATTAGAGGGCGTCTTGTCGAGTGTAAAATGTAAGGGGTGTCTTGCCAAGAGGAGACGAGTGTAAGATGTTATTCGCACAATCCCATCTGTGATAGTGTGTAAGCATGGCCGTGGTAGCCTAGTGGTCATGGTTTCGGATTCGTGACCGGCGGTTTTCGTTCAGTCGCGGGTTCGATCCTTGGCTACCAAAGACCCTCCGTATAGCCGGGGCTGATGCCCGTTTCATCTGTCGGGGCCCAAAGTCCTCTCGTTGGTGTGGTGTGGAAGTTAGGAGAGGGAGTGCCAACTCAGGTGTCGTCCTCGTCACTTGACCGTGGTTCAAAATTACGAGGTCCGTCGCCAATAGCCCACGTGTTGCTTCTAGTGCAACGTTAATAAAAACTTAACTAAAAAGACAGTGTGTAAGCGAGCTAATTGACACTCATGAGTAAGGATAGTTAATAAAAAATTGTTGTAGTTATACAACCTGATCTTTTTTGTCCCAGGACAACAGTAATGCTATAAGTAAAAGATTATAAGCTAAAAGTTGCTCTTAACAAAAAAATAAGAGTAAATCTATAGTTTTTATGTATGTGTGAAAGAGTTAATAAGAAATCGAAAGTGGCAGAAGAAATTTATCAGTAAAGGAAAAATTTTATTATTAAGGAAAAGTATGAGAAAGATAAGTGAAACTAAGTTATGAGTGAAAAGTGGGAAAAAAAGAAACCTAATTTAGTGAAAAAGAGATAAATAAAGAAATTTAAAAGTATAGGTTAACAAGTTAAGTTTTCTGTATACCATGTGTGTGTGTATGATAACTAATGGGCGCTAGCTTCGTAGCCTGTGATATGCAAGTCTATCCAAAGGTTTGAGTCTTGAAAATAAAGAAAAAACTTAATAGTTCTACAACAGAATAAAATTGGTTTCTTGATTTTCGTATTTTTCGAAATGTTGAATTTTCTTTCACTGATTTTTAAATTTTCTTTTTTTTTTTTTTAAATGAGATATTTTTCAGACTGAATTTTTGTAATTCATTTCTTTTTCTTTTCTTTTTCTTTTTTTGCAAAATCTGAATGTTCAATTTTAACTTTCCAAAATTCTTTTCGTTTAATAGACAACCGAGGGGTTAAGGTGGTGAACTCGCAATTGGTGTTGTTTTCTTTGTGAATAGGGAATTCGATTTCTGATTCTCCTTAAGACCCTTCCGTTTATCCGGGCTGATGCATTTTATATCTATCGATGTTCCAAATTCTCACGTTGGCGTGGATGGAAGCTTAAAGAGAGGGTGTCAGCTCAGGTGCGTCCCTATCACTTGACCGAGGTTCAAAATTGCGAATTCCGTTGCCAATAGCCATCTTGTTACTTCTCAATGCAACGTTAATAAACAATCACATTGAAATTTTCACAAGACCGAAAGAGTTGACCACTTTGTTTCAAAATTGAATGTTCCAATATTTTAATATTATCGATTTATTGTCTTAATATCTATTAATATTTATTTTACTCCCTAAATGAAGTTCACTTGGCCTCAATAATTAACTTCTTTATTTATTATATATAAATTACTTTTATCATTTTTTTTAATATTGGTATATTCATGCTAACAATCAAGATTAATATTGAATTTTAATCTTATATCCGTTATTTCAATTTTAACTTAAACGACAATCAAATAATTGTGCATATTATGGAACTCTTAATACTTTTGATTCAGTTAACATTAATTTGATTAAAACGTCTTCATTATATTGAATATAAAAGTATGAAACTTTATTAGCTAATTTATTAATAAACAAAATAGGTAATAAAACAATAAAGAAATTAAAACCATTAGTATTAAGTAAATATATCATACATTAAATTCTATTACAATTTTTTGCGTAAAAGCAATACAAATCAAAGAAATCTTTCAAAAATTATTTTAAGAAAATGTTAAATACAGAAAAAAATAATGCATGCAAAGAAATAACTTTGGAAAAAAAATACATAAACGTAAGAATATAATAAATTGAAAATAAATAAACGAACTCAATTGAAAATGAAAAGAAAAGGGAAAGAATAGAAAACTGAGAAAATCGGAAAAAGGAATGCAAAGTAAACATGCTTTCACAGGGCTTATGCATGGTTATTTCAGAATTAGTACTCAAATTGTTCAACTCAGAGTTTACTTCATAAAATCAGATAACCCAAAATTAAAACGAACGTAGAAAAATTACGTAAGAGCAAATAAAGAAATTGTTTCGCCTCTGTTGGATATACAAAAGATTAGTGTCGGTCGCATAGACACCAATGTCAGAAAACACGTGACTTACCGGATCCTTTAAAAGGTTTTCCCACAGCGCGTGATTTTGATCCTAATTAGTGTGTTTGGGTTTAATCTATCGCTTTGAAGTTTAGAATGCCTCTGGGAAGAAAAAAAAAAAAACCATATTCATTCGAACAGTTGGACGCCTTTGAGAAAGATCGCATTGTAGAACAGCACGAAGGCGGATGGTCATTCCTTCGGATCGCGCTTCATATCGGTCGCGCAGTTGTTAGTTCTTCGCTATTGCCGAAATTGGGTACAAGGAAGTTATTGCTTACAACAAGAAGGCTAAAGGAGAGCTACACGGACTACAATTAGGGAAGACCGAAGAATTGTTCGGCAATCGTGAAGCACACCAACTGCCACTATTCCAGACATTATGTGAACAGTGATATCCTCTCTACATCACCCTGTTAGTGCCATTACCATTAGTAGATGGCTGCATACGTCTGGATTACTTGCCTCCGACACCACAGCAACATCGCCAGAGACTGAAATGGTGCCACAAAAGAGCAGCATGGAGAAATCGGGAATCGCAACAGGTTACCTTTAGTGATGAGTCTTTTTTTGACTTGGTGAGGATGTTAACCGCACCCGTGCGTGGAGGCGACGAGGTCAGGGTCACGATGGATGCTTTATCACTCGTCACGCATCCAGACACCAGGATGTAAAGAGATGCGATTTCATATGATGCTTCTCAATCACCGTTGGTCTTCATTAAAGCAACTTTGATGACCCAAAGATATGTTAGTGAAGTTCTTCGACCCTTCAGTGGCCATTTCTTTTGTGAATGCCCCTCCCAGTTGTCTGTTTCAACAAGACAATATTCGTGTTCATATCGCAGCCATCTCAAGAGTTTGCCTCGTAGCTAATAGACAATATTCCTTGGCCAGCGAGACCTATCGTCTACAGAAAACTTTTTATCTGTTACAAGCCATTCAATTCCGCTACCACAAAAATTTCAAGATCTACGTCCAAAATTGTTATTTACATGGGATGAGTTGAATCAAGACATGGTTAAGAGCGTCTACGACTCCATGACACGACGTGTAACAGAATGCATAAGTAATCACGGTAGCCTATCCTACTGTTGAGAGTAGTAATAATTTTTTATTCTAACTATTAAATTTTGTATCTTACTTCCAAGCTCAGTTTTTAATCATTTCTTATAGCTGGCGAGTACTAAATTACTTTCAAATATCATTTCAATATGACTATTCCTTCTAGGTGCAACTTTTTTTTTTGATGATTGTTAAAATGGATAGAAGAATTTTAAAAATTTTATTATGAAAAAAACTGTGTACCACGTGAAAAACGATTAGAATTAATGGCGTCTTTTTTAGTTACCGAATCCATGCGCTTAAATTGAAAGAAATTAAGGAGAATTGATAACTCCCACCACATTTTAAATTCAGGGTTAAAAATACATTAGACAAAATTATTATAAAAATTAGTAAATATTATATAAAAATATTACAAATAACCAAAAAATTAACATTATTAAGAATGAAAATACAAGAAATAATAAAAATACAAAATTATAAAGTTAACTTTAAATTGAAAAAAAATAAGAAAATCTTCATTATTTTCCTATATCATTTTCAAAATAAATTATTCTACATTATAATTATATTTTAAATTGTTTTTCAAGAAATTAATAGGACAACTAGCTAGCAGGCATATATTGTGAAATTTATTAAGATTTTCGTGAATTTAAAAAGAATTGTAAGCCAATATTTTGTAACGTTAAATATAATTACATAAAATATTTCTAAGAATTGATATACTAAGTCCCAGAAAGGAACCTTGTGCATAAAAAATTTAAAGTTTTCTCACTCATAAATATTACTATCATTTTATTATTTATAATTTTTAAATAAATATCTAAGTATTCAGGTTCAAGAATATCATTATCAGTTGGTGATAATTTTGAATAAGAGGATGGAAAGAAAAAAGATATGCATAGGTTATCTTTTGTTTTATAATTATATTGAAAAAATATAAAATCATCAATGTAAATCTAAGCAAAATAAAATTATTATCATCAATGTAACTATATTCGTAGCAGTGTAAATGTATATTAGCAAAACTGTTACTTTCAGGTCGACCTTGGGGTGTGCCTTTTGTTTGTTTATATTTTGTATTATTTAATATAATATAATATAATTTTCTTTCGGAACAAAATTAGTTAAGTATATAAATTTTTCATAAGAAATAAATGTATTAACATTACATTTCTTAAAATAATCTTAACATATTTTACGAGATCTTCACAATATCTATAGAATTAAATAGATCTCTAAAAATTATAACTGTTGATTGAAAAAATTTATTTTTTACATAATTAACAATATCAATAGTATTTTTAATGATTGGTTTCTTGTTAAAATTATTTTTAAAGTATTTTATAGTAATTTTTGTAAAATTTTTTCAACTATAAGCAATATAAGTAATAGAACCATTAGTTACAGTACGAAATTTTATAGGAGTCTAATAGAATTTGGGTGTTAAAAAAATATTAGGAAATTTTACAATTTTTTTTTATTACAAATAGAATTTTCTTTATCAAATGATGCAAATTTGTTTACCTGAATTTTGACCTCCTGCAGCTGCTAACAAAGTTGGAAACCAATCCACTGCATGTATTAAACTGATGGAAAAAAGTAAGCAAAAATTACATAAAAATAATAAAAAGGATGGTTAAGAAGATAAAAATGTTATCGATTTAATTAAAAACTCCCCTAGCGCACCCTAACGATTCTTCTCTGCTTTCGATCCTGCTTTTGGAATAATTTCTATCTTTTTTTTTTTTTTTTTTTTCTTTTTTCTCCCCGATTTTTTCTAACGCTTAGATCACAGATATACATTGTTTGGCATTGCATAGCCAGACTTAGCTCTTGCACCCCAAACCTCAACATTCACAACTCGCTCATTTAATAAATTGATTGATTGTGTATTAACGTGTGGTTGCGGTAGCCTAGTGATCATGGTTTCGGATTCTTTGCCGGCGGTTTTCGTTAAGTCGCCGGTTCGAGCCTTGGCCGCCAAAGACCCGCTGTGTAGCCGGGGCTGATGCATGTTAAATCTGTCGGGGCCCAAAGGCCCGTTGGCGTGGTGTGGAAGTTAGTAGAGGGGGGTGCCAGTTTAGGTATCATCCTCGTCACTTGACCGAGGTTCAAAATTATGAGGTCCGTCCCCAATATAGCCCTCGTGTTGCTTCTAGTGCGACGTTAATAAAAACTGAACTAAACTTATTTATTAACATTGTACTTAAAGGCAATATGATGACTTGTAATTTTCAACCTTAGCAAGTGACGAGGACGATACCTGAGCTGACACCTCTCTATCCACATTTTCATGCCCTGACAACTTTTTTGGACTCTTTCTTAACAGTTTTAAAGGAAATCAAGCCCGCTCTACGGTTTCTCTTTTGTGGTATCAGGGCTCGAATCTCCAACTTGACAGAAACGATACCATCCGCATCATTTAATTTTTAAAAATACAACATATATACATGTAGGATTTCCATGCAAGGTCAATATACTTCAAAAATGTGTACAATTGATTAGTACTATTTCTTTCCTTATTTCAGCTATAAATAAAATACTCTTAAAAATTGTACTCGCAAAATTATATTTATGTGTGTGTTTTAACATTAAACTTCATAAACTTCATATCAACATTGATTAGTGATAGATGAGTGATCTTGTATACGACAGAAATTTAGAAAAAAATTGATTATGAAACAAATTGCGAGGTAATGATTTACAATGTGTGACTTGCTGTTCATAAATGGTTATAAAAAAAAAAAAAAAAAAAAAAGAGTTTTATTTTTGAAATTATAAAAAAACAATTCGGTGCATTATTTAAACACGGATGCGCAACAATTTAATGAAAACACACATGCACACACACGTATATATAATTTTCATGTCTTTGATCGTAAAAATTTTGTTAGAAAATTCCGCCCATAATTCCTCTGACATCTAAAATGTTATAGATAATGTAAATATTAGGAAAACTTTAATTAGAAAATACACAGTGACAATTTCTTATTTTAAGACAGTATGCATGCTGTATTTGAATTATGATAAATATATAAACACAGTCTTTGTTTTTTGAATTGTTAGAAACACAAATTAATGCTATACATTTTTAATGTTCTAAAATATTTAATAATAATCATTCAACGATTTATTACTAACTTTATGAAGAAATTTTATTTAATCAGTACAAAGTGTAGGTATAAAATGCAATATTAGGAGCGAAGAAATATAAGCATCATTAAAATCGATTTAAAGAAAGAGGTAATACGTTTTTTTACTATCTTTTACAGTAATATAATTAAAACATTTATTCGACCATTTTTTTAGCCGCCGCAGTAACCTAGCAGCCATGGTATTAAACTCGCAGCCTGCGTTGTTTCAATCACGTCGTGGGTTCGAGCACTGATGCCTCTAAAGACCTACCCTGTAGCAGGGATAATACACGTTAAATCTGTGGAAGCGTCATTTCGGTGTCGTCCTCGTCACTTGATCGATGCTCATAATTACAAGGTTCGTCGTTTATAGCCCTCGGGTTGCTTTTAAATGCGATGGTAAGAAATATACACAAGATAAAAAAAATCAACTCTTTTATAAAACGCATATTTTTTTTTTTTTATTTTCTAGTATACAACTGTTTCAATAATGGTCTATATTTCTCCTTTTTTTTTTTGTCAGTAAGTACAAAGCTAAAATATTTTTTTGCCTTCTATTTGATATTTTCTTTAGCGCAAGAGTTTTGTTGCCAATATATATATATATATATATATATATATATATATATTCTGCTGGATGTAATTTTCAATCATACTTTACATGTATGCATATTTTTTCCTGCATGTAAAATGTATACGAATAATTAACCACTCAGAGAAAAAAAAAAGATCCAGCACCATAAAATGTTCAGTCGCTGATAATTTAAAAATTCTATTTTAATAAATAATTTCGAACAGTATTTTATCAATACACCTTTTGTTATTTGATTGTATCACACAAACTGGTTACGAAGTTCTTAAATAAAAAATATATATATATATATTATTTAAAACACGCACTGTCGAAACCATCAAATATAATTTGAAGAACATTTTTTTTTTCTGTATATATAAACCATAAATTGGAGAAGATATTTACAAATGAAATTAATTTATACAGGATTATAATTTAGTAACACAATTTTTATAGTTTATTTTTTAGATATTTTATAACATATTTCTTACAAAAAATATTTATTTGGTTTATTGGCCAATTCCTATTCAACAAATAAAATTTCAAAACAAATTTTTTTTCTTGATTAAACTGAGAAAAAGGGAGAGAAGGGGGCTTGAAAAATAAAATTATTATTATAATTTACAAAAAAAATTAGTATTTTAAGGGGGGGGAAGAGTTGTGCAATGAAAAAATTCAGCACAAAAAACGTAACGTTTATTAAATTTGCGCATGATGAAATAATGAATTGTTAAGTTTCTAAAATTTTTTAATTCAGGAGAACCGTATATTTTGGACCCTCCTTCTTGTCAATCAATTTTTGTCTTTTTTCAATTTTTTCACGAATAGAACACTGTTAAATCTTGTTTGGTGCAGCAAAGCCACTTCTGGATCTTGTGCCAATTACCTACGCATTCACTCACTCACTCACTCACTGTGCAGAATCGTAGGGCCTTTTTTCAATAACACCGTTCTTTTCGGCAACCAACAGTTTATATATATATATAGAGAGAGAGAGAGAGAGAATATGTATATATAACACATCGATCAATAACTCCCGAGACTAACCCAGAGATGGCGCTCGTAGTAAACCAGTAACCAGGTCTTTCTAGAGTACGAACCTTTACTTGAAACGTGTCAAAATTTTAAGTCGATCGGACCAGGAAAAAGGTTTTTGAAGTGAAGTGAAAAAGGTTTTTTCCAAGTGGGTGCCGCGATTGCTTTCGATGGAACAAAAACAGCAACGAGTCGATGTTTCAGAAAGCTGTTTATCGCTATTTACTCGCAACAAAAAAAATTTCTTGCGAAAAAAAAAAAAAAAAAAAAAAAAAAAAAAAAAA
>BMAW01095097.1:353254-371223 GCA_019974015.1 Nephila pilipes
AAAAAAAAAAAAAGATTTGGAAAAGCGTTGGAACGATTGTATCACCCTAAAAGGTGATTAACAAAAGGTGTTATGTTGATGAATAAAAAAAAAAAATTGCAAAAAAAATGTTGTTTTCAATGTTAGACTCGGGAGTTATTGATCGATGTGTTACAAAGAGAGAATATGTATATATACAAAGAGATAATATAAATAAATATATGCTTTTAAAAATATAACTGTTTATGATTCTTAAAAAAAAATACAACACGTATTATGCACTTAGTTCCTTGAAAGAAATAATTTGAGTTTTGAGTGATAATAATGGTTTCTGTTATACTTGTAGCTTTTTGATTCATGATGTGCAGCTATTCATAAGATATTTTATAGTGTGGGCCCTCAGCTGACACTTTGGAACTTTTTAAATGAGTTTGTTTGAATTAAATTTTTCTCCCAATGGATGAAACGTGACTCAAGTAGATTAAATTGGAATTAATGAAGTGTAGTGAATAGATTTGATAAATTACATTTATGAGCAGCGAAGAATTTAATACTGAAGTTGGTAGTAAGTTAGTTAGTGGTAGAGAGCAGAGCTGAAACTACAAACGGAGGAATAGTAACCGTATTGCCAAGCTTGAGAAATTATCAGATGAAAGCCGAGAAGGATCTACTTTGGGTCAAGGTTTTCAACCCTCATCTGCAATAAAATAAACAAAGAATTCGAACACAATTGGTTGGGTAGAAAACAATTGAAAATCAGATAATTAACTCTTGGGTGGACATTCAGACACATATTCTTATCTCTACCCTCCCCCCCAGTGATAAATTTAATTTTAGAGCTAAACTGATTATCATTATTTAAACTTTGAATCTTAGAGAAATTGGGACTTGAAATGATTTACGTACTTTTATTTTCTCTGTTGTATTTCCATACTCCCTTTTCCATTAATTTTTCAAATATTAATACTGAGTCGTTACGTTATATGAAGTCGTTACGTTACACATACAAACAATTATTGTTACATCATAACATCGACTCGCTCAATTTGTCATTTGCTGTCTGTGCCTCTAATTCCGGAAAAATGAATAATATCGATTCGCAAATACACCCTCCTGCGTTTGAGCTCTACAAAATATCGATCGCTTTTCTCGTCTTGAGTGTTAGGCACTCTGATACCCGTTTCTCTTAGAACGTGTAATATATTCGTAATATCTTTATTTCTATAAATAAATAATATCAACAAAGTTATATGAGGAAGAAAGATGGGCAAAATAAGAGTAAGAATTTTTTAATAATGCAACATAAGAAATTGTTATTTTTATGTCTAAATTTCTTATTTTTCTAACTTTAGAATGAAATTCGTTTTACTTGTTATTGACGTATCCTTTTTTCTGAAGAATATCCCCATAAAGAAAAGTTGGGACTCTGGTTCCACCTTCCCACAGTGTCATCTTCGCCCCTCGAAGAGGATAATTACTTCCACCACTTAACACTTCACCGCCATTCTAAGCATTAATTAAAATTTGTAATACTTTTACACAACACAATGAAGTGAAAATTTAACAAAACAGCAATTATTTATGATATCAAAATACTTAAGCTATACTCTTTATCGTAGAAATAAAGAAAGAGATGTTTCAAAAATACCTCATCGATATTTACAGGAATTATCAAGCCCAGTTATGAAATTAATTTTTTTTTTCAGAATTAGTTTTCAAATTGACCATAAATTGATCATTTGTCTTTTGAACGATTAATCTTAAAATTCCTAATTTTTTTTTCTTCACAAAAAACCTAACAGACATTGCTAAAAAGGAAGTTTGTATATTTAACTATAGTATCCTTCCTAGTAATCTTACTTAAACCTTATTTTTTATACAATTATTTCAATAACAGACCAATTCCGATTTCATTCTTTTACTTTTTTTTTTATTAGAATTCTTTGCATTACCTTTTCCTCTTCCACTGAATCTGTCCAATTACTCATTGTTTAATCTCTTCATTATTATTTAAAAATAATAATCTCAAAACCTCAGCTATTAATTGGTCTGAATTTGCTTATTATTTCTGAAGATTCTTACATTTTTTTTATTTGAAAAATGGTTATGATAAAAATTTCTAAAGAGAGAATGAATGTTTCGTTAATTTACTTATACATAACATTCAAACAATTACAACTTGGACAAGTTGACAGTTTTAGTTTTGCATAACCAATACTATTTTGTATTTTAATAAAATTATTTTTATGTAATGACTGACAATTAACTAATTTTACTGTTTTAATACAAAACAATTCTCTAGAAAATTTTGAAACATTATTCATAATTCGTGTAAATTAAAAACGATTCAAGCAAAAACATTTTTGTTAAAATAATTTTCGTACAGCATTTACCAAAATAAAAGGAAGTTTTAACAAGATACCTTCGTATACATACATCAGAAATAAAAGCAATCAAAAAATTATCCCAGAATCCATATCTCTTCATATCTGTCACTAAACTTCCAACTGCTTCATCCATGGCTGTCACCATACCTAAGGAGGAATTTCTCATTCTCAAATTAAATTTATTAACATATTAACACACATTCAATAATAAAGAAAATATGTAATTTTTTCCTGAAGTTCGATATACGTATATTCATATAAAAATTATGTTTGTTTACTAATTCAATTTTTTTTCATTCCTGATTATCTTTTTGTTAGTTATTTCATACATTTTTTATGCCCTTATTGGATGCGTTTTTGTCTGAAATACCGGATGTCCATAATTACATTTGAAATTTACAAGTAGCCTTGGCAAAAAATACTGCCGCATGAAAAACGCATAAAAAAAACGCATGACCACGGAAGCAGAGTGGTCATGATCGCGAGCTCATGGTGGATATTCTTTCCGTTGAGCCGTGGGTTCGAGCTCTAACTCCATGGTTCGAGCCATGGTTTCGAGCTCTAACAGCTCGGCGCCGTGTAGCGAGGCTGATGCACGTTAAGTCTGTCGAGGCTCCAAGTTCCCACGTTGATGTGGTGTGCAAGTTCAGATAGGGAGGTGTCAGTTCAGGTATCGTCTTCGTCACTTGACTGAGGTTCCTAAGTACGAGGTCCATCACCAATAGACCTCTATTTGCATTTCAGTGTGACGTTAATAAACAATCAATTCTCGTAATCGCTTCAAAGACCGAAATTTTCGCAGATACCGTTTTGATAAAACTGTTTCATCAGTAAAACACTTATCCCTGAAAATCAACATAATTTTTCTAAACATAGAAAAAGGTATGACTTCGGCTCACTTATTGCAACTGTATACTATTGAGTGTCTTTCTGTGTCTGTACGCAGCTACTATGGTTACAACATTTCACCTTGATCTATTGATGGTTTCGAGAGCTCACTTTTTTGCACTATATAAAATCCCCATAATCTCATTATGCCATTCTACAAATTTCAAGTTCAACTATAGATACCTGGTACATTAATTTCTTATTGGTAAGTCTCATTTTCTAAATTTGTCGTTTATTTAATATCTAATATATTTATAATATAATCAAACGTATCATAATTATTCAAGTTTTTTAAAGTAGATTTAGTTTGAAAAGCAATTTCAAACTTAATCTTAAATTTCAATATTTTTAGCTTCTGATGAAATAAGGAGCATATTCTCGGGATTCAATGTAACACTTGCCCGACTGAAATTTTTTTTTAATTTAGTTTATAATTTAATTTGTAATAATATACTTATCACTACATATACATTATTCTTTATTCACTCAACTGATGTGGTGGTCTACACGAACCAAATGCCTGACACCAAAACAAAATATAATTTCAACCTAATTTTTTATTGATTGATTATTAGAGCCGCACTTTAAAGCAACATGCCGACTATTGGTGACGGACCTCGTAATTTTGAAACTCGATCAAGTGACGAGAACAACACCTGAACTGGAAACTCCCTCTCCAAACTTTCCCATTCCTCCACGAGTGGTCATGGAGCCTCAATAGATTTAACGTGCATCAGCTCCACTACACGGCGGATCTTCAGTGGCATTAGGGCTAAAACTCACGACTCAACGAAAACAACGCCGGCCGCGAGTCCGCGACCATGACCATAAAGCTTCTGTGGCCACCCTAATTTTTTTATAACATTCTAATTCAGAATAATGTAATGCGATGGTCTCATACAATGTCCAAAAATTAAAATTTGAAATAATTTTGGCATTAATGCATATGATAAAATGTATCTTAAATACTTTTATTCGTTGATTTATGTAAAATCAACAGCATCAAAATATCAGGTATCTAACAAGAAAAATTCGATATAACCTCTTTTTAAATGAACTGTTATAAGTAAAATTAGATGTAAGCATACAATTTTTAAAACTAATAGTTTTCTGCAAGGCATATGAAAGCAGAATTCAAGTAAAAATTTGGACGAATCCACTATTTAAACAGATAATACATGTTTAACATCCCTCAGTAACATTAAGAACCAAAAACAATGCGAAATATTTATAAAATATATTCCTTTTAAAACAATGTTCACAAAAGGTTCAAATAATTATATCATAATTTAGTAATTACTTTGAGGTCAGGTCACATTTAATGATAATTGAATTGAACATTGAATATTCAGTTCCGTTGAAACCATTTTGTAGAAGTATGAACGCGCTAAATTGAGAACGCGCTAAGTCCTCGCAGGACACGGTATAGAAGTACGGAAAATGTATAACAACAATCAAAGTTCCAGTTTTTTGACTATATTGTACCCAAAAATATGAGATCCGCTGTCAGTAGATTATTTCGTAGATATATTGCGTTGTAAATTGGAAGGAAAAACACACATACACAATTCGGTCAATGTTTATCTCAGAAACGAAATTTTAGTACAAAACGAGAGGAGTTTCGTAAAGTTTTTTAATTATTACTAAGAAATAACCGAGGAATCTGGATAAAATTTATTTTGCATATTAATTGATTTATATGTACATAATGTTGTATATTACAGATATTTATCTTAATTTTTTTGGCTTCTGGAAGCCGTGGATTGAAGGAACCCATATATGAAGAAGATAGAATTTAGTCTGCTGAGTTCTACAATGACGACCTTCGAAAGGTCAAGAAACGCTGGGAGAACTGCATTCTTCGTAATAATTAGAACTTAACAATAATCCGAGATAATAATGAAAACTTAACGATAATATGGATAACTTCATCTATGGCTTCCTGAAACCAAACAAATGAACAGTAACAGCTGTAATTTTAAACATTATGTACACAAGGATAAGTTAATATGTAGAATACTTTTTATCCAGATATCTCGGTTATTTCTTAGAAATAATTAAAACTTTATGATATCCTCTCGTAAAATAACTCCTTCATAAATGTAAGAGGTTTTTATCAAATGTGGACGAAGCCTAACTTAAGCAGAAACTAATTATTGTTTAACTATTATTATAAGCAGAAACTAATTATTATTCAACTATTATTATAAGCAGAAACAAATTATTGATCAACTATTATTTATAAGAAGAAACTAATTATTAATCAACTATTATTTATAAGAAGAAACTAATTATTGATCAACTATTATTATAAGCAGAAACACACTATCAAACAGAATACTTTTATCAAATCAGATCTTTTAAAAATTATATATGAATAGAGATTAAGTTTTAATTGATAAATTATTTTTATATAAATAATTTATCAATTAAAACCCAATTGTTTTCTGTATAATTAATTTATTTTCGGTATAAACAATAACTTTTTTTCAACTGCTGAAGTGAAAAAATTTTCTAGGGTACATATTTAGTTTTTGGAATCATTTCTGAGGAAACAGATTATTCTTATTCTATTAAGGTGGTGTTAGATCAAAATATATAATAGGTTTACATCTAGATTAAAAATTGTATTGTATTATGTAAAGGAAGTTCGACTTCCAAAGCCAGCATGTTAGAAACAGAATGCCTATATAACTTGGTATTTAGTTTATTTGAGTATGGCATTTTGTCATACAGGTCTATATAATTTCGAATAACAAATAACGGAATAATTTCTAACAATTTCTGTGCAACTGATAATTACCATGTATTTCGTTAATCGTCATAAAATATATATTTAAAACGCAGTTGATATTTCTAATATGCAGCATAATCTAAATAATCGTAAAAGTTCAGAACTGATAGTCAAGATAATGTTTAAGTAATTGCTTCAAAATGCGAAGAATTTTAATCTCAATTTTACTATAAAAGCGTTAATAGAAAGTAATACATCCTATCACTCCCATTTAATTTTTTAAGCTTAAATTAAATATGTAACTTGACAGCTATTGTTAAATTAATAAAAACAATTTCCTCGAAAGACCATTGTCGATGTTGTTAAACACAAAATTTTAATTAGGATGCATCTTTAATTAGTATTGCACCTACTATCGATTATCATTCAAAATAAGAATATAATCTTGAGTTCCAAAAATGCGATTCGTTTATGAAGTTAAGTATTTCTGCCCAAATTCTGTCAGCCTATGTTTTTCTTTTACATCCAAAATGTTTTCGTAATGTGTTTTTTTTTTTTTTTCGGACGCAACAAAAAAATTTGAAGTTGTTGTAGTAAATATTTCTTACGAATATCATTATAAAACCGTTTAAAAACTTTAATATTAAATTTCATCCTCCAGAAAAATAATATAATTTTACTGCAGAAAATAAATTTTATTTATTTTGCATGAAACAAGACTTACCGCTGAAAATTCGTCTTTCTTTGTTCGTGATGTGACTGTATTTATCTTCATAAATTTTGGGTACCTAAAATATGAAAAATACAAACTAAGCAACATTCGTGTGCAAAATTAAGAAAATTTGTACATTATGACGAATTTTTTAAAAAAAATGATAGACAGATTTTATTGAAATTTGGTGTGAATATATACATTTATAACAGAGAAAGATATACTCTTCAGAAGTCCTTTCATGTACGTATGATTATCAATGAAGCTCATAGTGGAAGGGTGTCCAAAATCCCCGTTGTGATATCAAACTGAAAATTAGACTAATGTGGGGTATGGACCTTTCTCAGAGCCATACAAGTCGCACAGCTTGACGGCATACTAGACAAGACGCAGTTGAGAAGTTTCTGTGGTAATCGATCCACTCCTGCAGCAAGGCAGTTTTTGCTCCAGAATGGTTATCGAAGGGAGATGACGATGTTCATGCATTTATTCTCCCAAAAGCGTCTCAGACATGTTCTATAGGGCTAAGGTAAGGTAAATCCCTGCAGCGAATGTATACACTTTCTAAGTGATCGTCGACTGATTGAGTCCTATGTTGACGAGCATTGTCGTCCAATAACAGCAATACAGGATCAACCATGTCCTTGAAAATTCAGACATTGGGCTCAAATATCTCTCTAACTCTTAGCAGTCAGGGAACCTTTGTCAGACATATGTAGGGGTGTGACGTGGTTCAACATAATGTCAGCCCAAAACCGTTACACCTCCACCACCCAACGATTCGTTTCCCCGATGAGGAAGGAATAGTATTGTATACCAGGCTCTTTAGATGCAGGTACGCCGAGAAGGTCCATATTGAATCTCATCTGTTAAAAGACCATGCTCATCTATGAAAAGCACCGTACTTCACTGAAGTTAGGTCTAAGCCGCATGCTGTTGTCATCATGCTGAAAGCGTTCTCTTGTGTCCTGCAATGAGCGGGACGCAAACAACAGGTCTTCTGGCATACAGCCTTCTCTCATGAAGCCTTCGGGCAACTGTAGACCGTGAAACTCGGGTTCCATTGGCACAATACAGCTCACATGAGAGTTGAGAATTCGCAGCAGTCCTATGTCGTCACAGTGAAAGGGCCAATTGACGATCCTCATTCGGTGTTGTGGATCTTGGTTGACCTTGTCCGGGATAGATTCAGTATCTTGAAACAGTTTCTACAAATTACAGAAGACAAACTGGTATAACTTTGAACTCTGCAGCCACTTTCGCTTGTGATTAGTTTGCCTTTAATCTACCGACAATTCTCATCTCACTGAGTCATCCATACGTTCGTGGCTATTCATTTTACTCTCGATGTACCTTTTAAAATTTACCCAACTCTTGCGAAACATGGTGAACGTCGTGGAGGAGTATGAATACACAAATCTCAGACAACCCTTCTTACGTTTATAACCCCTCTACAATCCCAGCTCCGCAGACAAACACGGGTATGATTACGTATTCGACTCTGAATACTTGTATAATTCTTCGACGACATAATTTGTATATTTGGTTCAATGTTTTTTGTAAAAGTATACATAATTTGCCATCTCTCTTAATCTTGCATATTAAAAATTGAGTTGATTAAAAATTGCTTCTGGAAACAATTTAGAGTTTTTAATATTTGTGTATAGAAAATGCTATCTTAGAATGAAAAAGTTTTTTTTTTTATAAAGCATTAAATTTTTCTTCGACAAATTTAATAGAATACATATTTTATTAAAACGATGTGTAATAGACATTTTTGTTTGATTAATGGAAATGGAATAGTAAAATTGAATGAAATAAGTGTGTACTGGACGTTGATCTACAGATGGTAGACAAAATAATGGAAACACCTACTGAAGAAGAAGCACGAAAGAATCTCTCTCTCTCTCTCTATATATATATATATAAAACACTCGTCTACAGTACCAGAGTTTCCGGGTTCAAAACCCAGTGCTGACAACAATAAGAAGTTAAAGTTTTGTTTAATTGTTTTCTTCTATAATTTCTAAAACCTTCCAGAATATTTTTTTACGTTTCCAGAGCAGAATTCTGGAATATTCTCATGTAATATATAAATAATTTTACTTCTTGTATTCTTAGTCTGCTAATAAATCTCATTATTCGTTATCTATTGTGAGTCCAATTCAACCTGCTTCAATATCTACATGGCATTTTGGTGGAGACGCCGGGTAGAACGACTATCACATCCTGGAACCATATACTAGTTAGGAAGAAATAATTGGCTGTAAAATATTCCTCCTGAGTTTCGGGCTCTATACTACACCTAAAAGAGCAAATGCATCAAAGAAGCTGGCCACGGAAACTAAGCCCATGATTATAATACTTTAAGTGCATCAGGCCATAAATCCCTCTGTGTTTCGTGGAGACCATAGCCAAAACCCTAAGGAGTATGACCGAGTAGCGAAGTACAAAAAATGGGATGAAAGTTTCTGGCGGGCAAACGTGTACTTTTTCCTGGAGGGAACACCACGGAAATGGTTCGAGAATAATGAAGAATTTTTAATATCTTGGGACCAATTCAAGTCGGAACTCACCAAAACATTTGGTGACAGTAGGTGATCAAAGAGGAGAACCGAGGAAGAGCTTAAATGACGGGAACAAAAGCCTAGTGAAAGCCCGCCATCCTATACCCAAAGCGTGCTGAGACATTGCCAGGAAATGAATCCTCAAATGCCAAAGGATGGAAAGGTTTCCCGCCTCTTTAAGAGTATTGTGAAGGACTATTATCAGGCTCTTCTGGCTAAAGAACTCACGACAAAATAATTTGTAAAATGGTGTCAGTACCGAGAAGAAATGAAAGAGAGACGAGTTCGAGTTCAAAAGAGATTCGATCGCTTATCTAATGGCATTTTGATGTCATCAATAATAGAAGAAAAGGATCTGGACATTAAAATTCGGCAAATTGTCCGAGAAGATATCCAACGGGATCCACAGAATACCAAAAATCCAGGAGCACAATTACAATCGATTGAAGCCGTTGTCAGTGCAGAGGAACAGGAAGTGCTATAACCTCTAACACTAACGGAAGAAAAGTGAAATGAAGTTTGTTCACGACCCAAACGCCCACCAATTTACTCAACAGATGTGAAACGGTAGAGACCAACGAATGAGCCTGAGACTATGGCAACTGTCTGGCGAGCAGCAGACAACAAACCTGTTTGCTTCCATTATAGTTATCCAGTACAAGTCGTCCATTACTACAGGGAGCGCAGAGCCATCTATGATGAATATTGAGCCAACAAACGAAACGCTGCCGAACCGAGATCCAATGTGAGAGACTCAGCCGAATAGCCACAAGAGCCGCCTCACCAAGTCCATCTCGAGGACGATCCTCGACATGCAGTTTCAGATCTCCGTCACCATCGGATTGCCGACGGATAGTAGATGTGGTACATGTCCTTCGAATGAAGCCATACTGACGAGCTTAATCTTAGAGGAAGAGCACTCAGCCGGTGAAGATAGTTGCAATCCTGTCGAGTCTATTCAGGACCCATGACATGCTCGCTGACAAGAGCCTTACCACAGAATTTTTAAACAGCGGGACGCCGTTTCCAAGGATAGAGCAATGCCGCTAAGCTGACAAGCATCGATAGAGAAGAGGTAAAGTGCTCGTCTACAGTACCAGAGTTCCCGGACTCGAGTGCTGACAACGTTAGGAAATTCAAGTTAGTTTTGTTTAATTGTTCTCTGTTTTCTTTTATAATTTCTAAAATCTTCCAGGATATTTTTTACCTTTCCAGAGCAGCGTTCTGGAATATTCTCATGTACTATATAAAACTTTGTGTTCTTAACCTGATAGAGTTCTCGGCCAAGTGTAGATATTCTTAGTCTGCTAATAAATCTTGTTATTCACTGATCTATTGTGTGTTCATTTCAACCTGCTTTTTTCAATATCTATGTGACAATATACAAATAGAGTTGAGAAGTGAACTATTAATTTAAATTTTATAGTTACAGATAAGACACAAGTTGTGTAATATTATTTTCAAATTGCGAGATCATTTTTAAAGACCATCAGCGATTTGCAGAAAAGCATGATTATTGATTGTTACTTTAAAAGGGTTTCAGAGTCTAAAACAACTGAATTTGTAGGTATGACAAGAGTAATTGTGTCAAAAAATATGGTCATGCATAAAAAAAAGACAATGTGTTATATCTAAATGTAGAAATTGTGGACGGAAAAGAAAACTGTCAGGTAAGAATCAGCGAGAAATGGCGCGAGTTATCCGCTAAAAATTTAAATCAACAGTTGAGAAAATAACAGTTGATTTATACATCTATCCCCATTAAAGCAAAGTATTTCGACGTGAGCTTCACAGATTATATTTTTATGGCTCTGTTGTACAGCTTAAACCTCTTAATTCTAACATCGATACCGAAAAAAGCATACAGCGGTGCAGATAACATCAAAACAGGGACCTTGATGACTGGAAAGTTTTAATTTAGTCTTCCGAATTGTCTTTCACGTTGTTGCTAACTATAAGAAGAGTTCATGTTTGACTACGTTCCGCAGAAGCATTCCATCCTCAATACTTGATTCCAACTGAAAAGCATGGAGTTGTATTTCTTGGAGTGGTCGCGGTAGCCGAGTGGTCATGGTCACGAGTTAGCGGTCAGCGTTGTTTTTTGCTCTTGAGTTTGAGTCCTGATGCCCTTAAAGATTCGCCGATAAGTAGGGTTGATGCATGTTAAATCTGGCGTTGTTCTAAGTCTTCTCATTAGTGTTGTGTGGAAGTTTGGAGAGGGAAATGCCAATTCAGGTGTCCTCATCGTTCCTTTATTGAGGTTCAAAATTATGAGTTCGCAGTCATAATATTCGCCGGGTATTGCTTCTAAATGCGACATGAATAAATAATGGAAGCTATTTCTTGGCATAGCCATTCTGAAGGATAGGGTAATAGTCCAAACCTATTTGAAGGAATTCCAAGATTACATTCAACCAGTCGTGCAAATAATATTTCCTGGGAATAGCCCCTTGTTTCGGATGGATAAAGACCCCATTCATATAGTAAAGTGCACCACAATTTGATTTAATGAGCATGAGAATAAAGTGAAGCAATTCTCCTGGTGTCCTCTATCAACAGACCTTAAATTATTGAGATTTTATGGGAATATTTCGAGTGATAAGGGAGAGGACGATTTCCTCTACCTTTATCAGTACCAGATTTGAGAAATATACTCGAATTTTACAGAGGAATGGTATAAAGTACCGTTCTTAGTGAGAAATATAAATGCTCATAGATATTCTACATCGAATTGTGCCCATCCATAATGTTCATAATAAAACCATATTAATAAAAATAATAAATGATATTCCAATTGTTTCCATTATATTTTCTACCAACTCTATAATCAATAAACTTTTAAAAAATTAAAAATCGTGTAGATGTCAAAAGCAAAAGAAGCTGCTACAAAAAGATAAACTGTTTTATGTTCTTATTTACTTTATTAATAAGCTTTAAATTTGATGAAAATTATTTATTTATTACGTATTAAAGAAAAACAAACATACTATTTCATTATAATAAAATTCAATGAAGTGTACAGTGTATAGATTTAAATATCGTTAATTTTTAAAATTACAAATAATTTACACAAAGTTAACTGTTAGTGAAATCTTTTCATGAGCTTAATTTTAGATTATAAAAACTGAAAATGTAATGAACATGATTTTCCTATTATCTATTAGACCTTGACTGCAATTTAGTCATTTGAAACAAAGAAATCCACCTAATTATTTAAAGATTATCATACTTATTGTGGTAGGCTCACAGCAAACATAACCCCCTTAGGGGCTTACCTTCTTCAGGTAAAAACGGGAACCATGACCCCGAGGTGCCTTGATGATCTTTTTCTTTCTTATGGGGTTTACTGTCTTTGGTTAACAAGGGTGACGCGCCCCCGGGATATTCTAGCGATCTATCCCTCTTTTCGATCTTGTCAATCAATTTATACCTTCTTTAAAGTTTTTTTTAACTTCTTCATTCAAATACACATTGTTTGGTATGGTTACAGCAACATAGCCAAATATGGCTGAAACGCTCTAAACCCCAACTTTCGCCCACTCAAAACAGGCATAATTTTTTTTATACCCCTAACGTGTTTTTAATTTATAAAAATATGGGGAAAGATGACAAATTCAGCGAAGACTACTTATAAGATTTAGTATAATGTTTTTGACAGGAACATCGAATTACTTAAATATTTTATTGGAAAAACAAACTCTCTTTCATAAACAGTTACTAATACGTCTGATAAATGAACAATAGCAACAAAAAAACAAATTTGAGCCAGGTCAAAATAAATCACAATGATAGTAGTTGCATCCTATTAAAATATTGAAAATATCGCTTTAGTGGAAAGGAAACTACTATCTGCTTGTAAGGTATTAAACGATTTTTTTCGGTGTGCTCGTCCTTATTTGAGTAAGAATTTTAAAAAATTGTGGAGTGAATATATATTTAATATTATAGGATTTAAGTTTTAAAATTCGAATTTGTGATCACTTTTAAATTAATATATTCAAAATATAATTCATTTCAAACTAACACTATTAACTGTTTACACTATTAATTTTTTAATATAAGATACCCGTAGACCTTCAGAAGAAGTAATATGATTAGTCCTTTTAGAGGAGAAACATGATTAATCCACGGGTGTAATATAATCAACCTTTAGAAATAACAAAACAAATAAAAGTCCTCAGAAATTCATAATAACGAATCACTTAGCATTAATAATTTTATTCAACTGAATAAATAATCAACATATTGTATAATTCAAAAAAAAAAAAAAAAAAAAAAAAAAATTCAATTTTAAAAGTGAAAATAAAGACACAAATATACAAACACCCCTTTTTCATAAAATTTGCAATTTTATGGAAAGAGTATGGTATGGTACCTTTATGAAAATTTCAAAATTAAAAATCGTTTTATAATTTCTTTTATCATAATAACTTAATTTTTCATCCGACTTTAAATGCTGAAAGGAACTACAATCACAATAGATTCCTATTATTTAAATTTCCTCATTTCAGAAGTATCACATGTGATATTCACGCTTCTGAATTTTTTAAAGAAACCCACAAGAAAGAAATCAGCTGTGAACGGTGTATCACATGTGATATAGCTCTAAGTACTGTCTTTAATTTTTTAGTTCATCAATGGATGGCAGCACTAGTTCTTTTTTAAATTTTATCAAACCAGTTTTAGCTGTAAATATGAATTCTTCTCGCCGAATAAGTATTTTATAATTATTTATTAGCAAATTGTAATCCATTTTAAGATTTTGATTTTATATATGGACAATATAGCTATGTTGTACAGATTTATAGAATTTAGTTTGTAGTAAATTGTAAGCCCCGAGGAAACTGTGAATATTGTAGTATCACAAGTGATAACTACTTGACCCTTCCCCCTAATCCACATCCACAACAAAGAAAAATAAAACTAAAATTTTTTGAGCATAATATGATGGTAATAACAAATTATAATTAAATTTGAAGAAAAACAATTGTTATTTTTGTGTCGGGTCTGAGGAGGTTTATTTTTCTTTTTCTCAATTTGTTAAATTTCCGTTCAATATAATTTCAAAAGTTATACCGTTTTTGCTCGTTAAAACTTTTATTACTCACCTGAAGGGGGCTATGAACAGCTTGAAACGGTAAATATAGAAATAAAGGTATATCTGGGTCGGACTTGGATAGTAATTCTGTAACTGCCTTTTTCATTACTTCCTAAAACAAAATAATACAATAGAAAATTTTTTGTAATATAAGGTAAAACTTTTGTTACGATCATTTAAAAAAATAATCATGGATTATTTTTTATTGTGGATTCGATGTTTCTTATTTCTTTAGAATTACATGTTCAATTAAACTTCTTATAGAATATTAAATACTATTATTTTAAATTTCATCTCAAGTGAGTATTCAACAAAAGAATTTACAAAAAAAATATTACTCTGAAAATAGATTTTTGTTTTAATGCTTTTCTTGAATATGCTCGTATAAAACAACTTACCGTAGTATACACCCCTTTATATTGATTTGTAGGATACAAATTTTGATGAAAATCTAAGAGTTCTTGCCACACTTGAACTGATTCTATACGGGGAGTAAAAAGAATTTTATTATTTTCAATATAATAGATTTTCTTATTCTTTTAGTATGTATCAATTTTTGATAAATTTGAAAGAAATATTCTTTCTGATTAAACTTTGGAACACATTTCACATTTAGGCAAAATATCTATTAATTGAAATTTTCATCGATTGGAAATGGAGAAAAAGTCACTGTACTGGCCACTTTTTTTTAAAAAAAATTTTTTACGGTCGAATGTAAAAGGATGGATGGCAGCTTCATAAGAAATGTTTTCCTATAAGCAATGAAATTTTTTTAAAAAGAAGTTGTAAGACTGTGCAAAAACTAGTAACAAATATGCGGAGTTACAATTTTATTTCGCCAAGCTTATATTTTATTATTTTCTCTAATATTGTGCAGTTGAATTTTTTCAAGTCCCTTTGAATTCTGTACGATCTTCCTACACATGCTTTCTGTGAAAAATAAAATTTCTTCGTGATGAGTATTAAATATGGCATAAGTACTCAACAAATGTCATGACTCAATTTATAAGCATAGTTCAATATTCACTAACCTGTTTAATTCATAGCATACTAATTTAAGCTTGCATGATATCAGCGCCTTCAAGATACCATCCACAGCCTTTGAGTAAAAAAAAAAAAAAAAAAAAAACTTGCAGAACGTAAAAGAAAGAATTTAGATTCCAATAAAAAAGTTTGCTACGTTGGGCTACTCGCTATTTTCCCTCAACAATTATTTAAATTGAAACCATGCCTCAATAAAATGAAACCTTAACGTATGCAGATTAGATTAAAGTTAAGAAGTGTAATGAATATATTTGAGGAAATATAGATAAAAACAAAGTAGAAGTGGATAAAAAGTTAGTAGTTGGTAGGAGGTGGATGATAAAGATTGTAACGGATTTCCATTTCTATCTGACTCTTGTGCCATAGTTCAATTAAATGCAACTAGCTCTAAAAGTCAATAAATGCTCCAATGAGACGCAAGACTAATCCAACTTAATTATTTATTTATCAATTGTGATAATATATAAAATCTCTCTTTGGACTCTAAGCCTAACCAACCAATTTAAATATCGCCAAGATTAAATATTCTTACCAAGGCCTTCCACTTGAAATCGCGCTTCATCCGAAAAGTCCTCTGCAGCAACAATAGTCAGTAGCTATCACTCTTGATATTAGCTTCTTCTTCTTAGATCTATACTCAGAGTTAACCTCCCTCTCTCTTTCCTTTAAATTTCAGTTTACTTACATATCATTATATCTGAATCATTTCACTTTATTTCCACCTGCATCTAATTAACATCATCACGTTTCATTTTGGTTGGAAAGAAATTGTTATTTTATGCAATCAATCTCAATTAAAGTATCCAAGGTTAGTAAAGAGAAAATCGAAAATAGCCCAACACCATAAGATTGCAGTGTAGCAAGTGAAAAACGATTGCATATTGACTTTGATCAAGGATTCTTTTTTTGGAGTTTGTTCATTCAGGAAGAACTCTGATTCCCAGCTCGAACCTTCAAACTTAGTGATTTTACTTACTCAAATCCGAGTGATTTGGCTTAAATTTTGATTATTATTCCAAACTATAATTCATGTGCGTTTAGGATAAGTAAACTTTGAGAGTATGCATATATATATATATATATATCTACATGAACATAAATAATTCGAAGAATATAAATAAGCTGAATTAATAATTATTTGATATCTCTTCATTCATAACTGTAAATTTGTGAATTTATCTACACGAGATAAATAATGACCACTGAAGTAAATGAAAGAGAGGCGTTTCGCATTACATAAAGTAGATCGATTAAAATTCCTATTCCCGATAGGAAAATAAATTTCTCCTAAAACGGAATCTCTGAACTCCATCAACATGAAATGTAATTTTTTAAAATAAATTGTTTTTGAAATGAAACATTTAAATAGATATAATTACACAGCTGCACAATTATTTAATAATTAGTAGAAAGTTAGTTAAATTTAGTATATTTGGAATAAAGTTTTTATGATGTTATTTAATATTATCTAAACTATAAAAACATGAATGTATCTCTATTTAAAACTCAAATAAAATAAACTTACTTTCTATTGTGTGTGTGTAGTAATCTCCTTCAGCATAGTAAAAACCCAAGAAGGAATCAAATCCACGAAATAGTGGTGTATACGACTGATTACAATGACCCAAATGCCATCTAATAAAAAATATCAAGTAACATAAATCACGGTTTGAAAATTAACAAATTTATCTTTTGTAAAAATTTATTACAATTCTCTATACAAAACTACTGAACTAGATTTTTGTATATTTATGTGAACCTAAACCTATGTATTTTATTTGATACGATTACAGAAATATTATTACTTACGACTTCCCCGAAAATATTATTTAAAATCTATATTCACCTTGTATGATTGGGTATGAAAATTACAAATTACTCCAAAGTATATTAATGTACTTTGAATGCTTGAATTAAAAATTTTAATTAAAAGTACTGTGAATTTAAGATATTAATTATAAATTCGAAAAATAAAGGATAGAAGAATGAATCACTTACTTCCCAATTATATGAGTAGAATATTTCAGTTCTTTCAATTTTTGAGATAAAAAAGGATACTTTATTGATACACCCGTCGGCTCCAATACTATAACAACGCAATTCTTTAAAAAGAAGAATAGCACTATTTTTAATCGTACAAACTCATAAATGAAAAAATACATACATAATATTTTCTTTTTTAATACATATTTCTGTACGTTTTAACGAATTTTTGTATCACATGGAGTTTTCTATCATTATCCGAACAGAACAAGAGTTAAAGTTATTTTAAAATAGAATGTTTATTTGAGCAGATATATTTATATTGAAAATTATACAAAAATTTTAATGATTAGGTATTCATAATGTATAAAGTTAAACTATATAATTTTAATTGTCTGAAATATTTGACATTGTTCCGGACTCTACGTGTTTACAAAACTCTTTTCTGTGATTAAAATGTAATTACTAATGTTGTATTAAATCTCTACCCATTCCTCATACCAGTAAATAAATAAAAATACGTGTTAGTGATACGTGTTACAGAAATCAGGGTAACCTTTTCTTTACCTGTAGTAAT
>BMAW01095097.1:371323-488085 GCA_019974015.1 Nephila pilipes
ATATATATATATATATATATATATATATATATATATATACGCTTTTTCAGTTTCTGAGTGAAATATACGTAAATACAATTCAAAATTTTTAAAAAATAAACTGCTGTTTGTAGAAAATGCAACACCATGAAGGAATCATCAGAATCAAATGAAATTCGCAGCAAATGTCAATTATAGGATATTATGCAAATTAATAAAGTTTCAGAGCCATCGCGCGTGCGCGGCGCGCGCAGCGCCCTCTGAATTGATGCTGAAAGCGTATAAATAAAGTGCTGTAGCGGGACGTTGAAAAAAGTCTATGATTATTTGTTAGTGGCAAACGTTTAGTGAGACCTGAGTATGCCTCCACGACGGAAGAATAAGAAATTCAAGCAACTTACGGAGTTTGAACGAGGGAGGATAATCGGCCTTCGAGAAGGAGGATTTTCCTATCGCGCAATAGCAGCTCGTATGCAGCGGAACAGTTCCACAGTGATGCGAGTTTGGAAGCAGTGGACCGACGAGCACCGAACAACTCGAAAAACAGGCACTGGACGACAGAAGGTGACGTCAGAGCGCGATGATCGACACCTGCTCCGCATGGCGGTGAATGATCGCACAGCTTCCTCCAGGCAGCTGGCAGCACGTTGGTCTACTGCTACAGGTGTACAATTGTCGGCTTCGTCAATTCGTCGTCGTCTGCTGCGCCGTGGATTGCGTGCAAGGGTGCCTTTATACAGGATTCCCCTCACGGCGAATTATCGACGGCTGCGTCGGCAGTGGGCTCTTGAGCACAGAGACAGGCGAGCTGATTGGCACCAAGTTGTCTTTTCAGATGAATCACGCTTCAATTTGTGGACCCATGATGGCCGTGTTCGTGTTCGACGTTATGCCGGTCAACGCTGCCTTCCTGAGTGTATTATTGAACGACATAGTGGTCGAACACCCGGAGTTATGGTCTGGGGTGCGATTTCGTATCATGGACGATCCAATTTGATACGAATTGAGGGTAATCTCAATAGCAACAGGTACGTCCGTGAAGTGCTACAGCCCGAAGTCGTTCCTTTCCTTCAAGGCATCCCTGGAGCTATCTTTCAGCAGGATAATGCACGCCCACATGTTGCGCGGACTGTTCGAGACTTCTGTTCAGCACAACGCATGCAACTTCTTCCTTGGCCTGCTTATTCACCGGATATGTCGCCTATTGAGCACGTGTGGGATATGGTTGGTCGGCGTCTCGCTCGTGATCCGCGTCCTGCAGTTTCCAAAGACGAACTTTGGTTGCGCATACAAGCGATATGGAATTCTCTTCCTCAAGCAGATATTCAACATCTGTTTGACTCCATGCCACGTCGTATAGCAGCACTTATTGCAGCGCATGGTGGCTGCACCAAATACTGATTTCGGACGCTTAATTTGTTTCTTTTGTTTTGAAAATTTCATCATTTATTTGTATCAGTACAAGTCGTTTCTGCATTAAATTTCATTTGATTCTGATGATTCTTTCATGGTGTTGCATTTTCTACAAACAGCAGTATATATATATATATATATATATATATATATATATATATATATATATATATCGTAATTATTTTTAATGTTGAGCATAAATGTATTTATAGGCATTTCAGAAGATTAAGATCTGAATGTTTTATGTACAATATATATATATATATATTTAACTACATTAATTTTTGCACTTTTAACAAACAATTGAATCAATTAAATTCAAAAAGTTGATTAAACTGAATACCTAGTTTACCCAGTAACGAAACAATACTTGATATTTATATGTTGTAGCAACGTTAACGAAAACAAAAACAATTTTGCTTCATTATACGATCGAAATATTGATTACAATTGCTTTGTACATTACGTGTACGTATTTTATTATTAGAAATAATGTGAATAAAGAACAAATACACAAAATCATTCTTAGCTTTCTGAAAAACTTCAATTTATATGAAAAGAGATATCAACAAATGGAAAAAGTTTATGTATTATATAACAGTGATGGGAACGAAATTCTGTACAAATTTATATTCGGAATTCCATTTTGAATAGTGAATTGATATTTAATTTACTAATTAAGTTGGATATCATATGTTATTCGATACAAAAAATTCATTATAATAAAATGAAGGAATAAAAGGAATGAAGTAAAGAAATAATAAATAAAAAGTGAAAAAAAAAAAGTTTATTCCTTTTCCATAAATTCTTTGTCTATACAAATTTGTACAGTCTATACTATTCATAAAATTTAAATCTATGTGTGCAAACGGAGCGATGAATACATTACAAAAGATTTAAATGTAAGAAAAAAGGGTTCTAACATAATTCATTGAAATTAAAAATAATTACAATATTTTATATTCAAAATAATTCAGAAGATTTGAAATAAGGAATTGCAATCCTCACATACGGTAGGGAAAATGAAAAGAAAAAAAAAAAGACTTAAAAAATATTTTAAAGCCTAATTATTTTAAATCTATTGATAAATCAAAAATTCAAATATTAATTAAATTAAAATTTACGTACATTTTATACCAAACTATTGCCTTTTTCTTACTCTTATTACATTTAGAAATCTACCACTATTTGCCAATAACAATCCTCAGTGAGTGACTTTCACCAAGACCACCAATATAAATCCGGTTTTGACGGAAAGGTCCACAGATTGAATTTTACGCAAATATTTTGTATGGAATAAGAAAGAATATCGAAATAAATACAATGTAATATCAAACGTAATCAATCGAGCAATCGAGGCTATAGTTAAGTTCAAAAAACAAAATTAAGATATAGATCGGAAATCACAACACAAACATAGCCTCACAATTGCGTCTCAAATACCCTAATAAATGTAAATTGAGGTTAAAAATCAATTGATAAATAAAAATTATTTAATTTTTCATGCGAGTTTAGCTTCAATCCAGCAAAAGAAATTTGTAATTATTATAATATATCTCTAAAAATATGAATGAAGAGTGACAGGCATGAATAGTAACATAACATACAAAAGAAGACATGAATATAGTGACATAAACATACAGATCCACAGATTCACTATCTGTATGTATAGTATTTTAGTTTAAGCTTTAATTCTAAAAACACATCAATCCCCTATTTATTTTCTTTACTCATTATCATAATTATTCATAAAATTAACATATTAGATAAAAGACCTATAAAAACAGAAAATGTTAAAAATGAATCTTACTTGTCTGCCAATGTGATATGGATAATAACCTGTCATAAAGGATGCTCTTGATCTGCAAAATAGAAATACATATTATTTAGGATTACTTCTTTCTTCTTTTTTATGATTATAACTAGGAATTGATTTCTAAAATTGTACATACTAGACACTTCAGTTCAAAAACCGTGCTAAAAAATACTTATATCAAGGTTCAACAAAATTTTAAATTGCATTTCTCTTTCGTGGAGTTTTAGACCTAAAAGGTTCTGGAACCCATTCCAATGTATACCTCCCAAATCACGTCCTTGCTAAAATTGTTAGACACTGACCATCGACAATGAGTAAGTAAATAACAATAAAGTAAATATATATTAAGTAAGTGATAAATATTCTATTCAATGTAGCTAAGAGCTTTTCTGCTGCAGTATTCTACTCATGGTTAGTAAATTTTTCATTTGAATTTAATAAAGTATTCCCTTCATGGTAGTTATACTACTCTGATTTCCTTTTTAAAATTAAATAAGCTTTGCACCCACTACTGGCAGATGCAAAATTAATACAGAAATGCCTTGCATAATTAATTTTTTTGAATTTGCCGACCGCGTCTACTTAATGAACGAGACCATCGATGTCTGCGTAGAGTAGTCAGTGTTACTAGACAAACAACATTGCGTCAAATAACAGCAACAATCAATATGGACCGCACGACAGATGTGTCGACGAGGACAGAGCAGCGAAATTTAGTGTTGATGGGATATGGCAGTAGATATCTACTTGAGTGCCTTTACTAACAACAAGCCAGTGGCTGCAGTGCCTTTGTTTGACTCATGAATATATCGGTTGACCCCTAGATGACTGAAAAATCGTTATTTGGTCAGATAAGTCATGCTTCTAATTGGGAGGAGCTGTTGGTAGGATTCAAATGTGGCATAAACCCCCACGAGGCCCTGAATCCAAACTGTCAACTAGAAACTGTGAAAGCTTGTGTGGCTCCATAATGATATGGCATTATAATATCGTGAGCTGTTTTCACATGACATGAACTGGATCCTCTAGTCAAACTAAACCAATAACTATCTGGAAATGGTTATGTTCAGTTACTGGGAGGCCATTTGCAATCATTGATGAACTCCATATACTCAAACAATTATGGAATCCACCAAAATATCACGTATATATTAGAGAAGGTTATTGAAAAACACAATAGATATCTGATTAACGTGATTTATTTACAGACTAAAAGCAGCTACACTTGGCTAAGAACAAGCGGGTTTGTATATTACATGAGAATATTCCCAAACACTGATCTGGAAACAAAAGGAATATTCTGGAAGGTTTTAGAAATTGTAAAAGAAAACAGAGAACAATTAAACACAACTTTAACATGAATCTTTAATGTTGTCAGCACCGTTTTGTAGACGAGCGCTTTGCCTCCGCAGCATCGGTGCTTGTAAGCTTGAAGGCAATATATTTATTGAAGGTGTATTGTAACATGTTATTTAAAAACCATATTACAATCTCAAACACCAATAAGCGATCATTAACTCATCTAAAATATGAATTGGCAAAGACTTTTTTTTGTTATATATTGATCAATACGAATTAAGGTAAATGATGTATTAATATTACTTAGACAGAAGTAGTAGAACACTCATTAAAATTCTCAAAACTTTTAGTACAAACAAAATAAATAAAATTAATAAATAACATATTATTATATTTAATTATTAATTTTTAATGCACGGAATCTCAATCATATGTACGAGTTTTTGATGTAATTTGTGAAACATAAATCACACTTGATTGAAATAAAAAATTAATTGTATTAAAAATCACAACAAATTCAAAATATATTAGGAAGTAAAATATACAGACTCTAGATTAAAAATTTGTTTTATAGGTTCATAAGTAATTTATTTAATTTAGATAATATATATGACCAAGAAATATATAATGTAGAGTCCCCGTCGATATCGGTAAATGATTATTAGCTCGCAGAGGAAAAAACAAAACGGTCGACTTTGCCATTATAGAGCTACAGGGCGAAAAGACTGAAATTCCATTCAAAATTAAATAGATTATTTCCATGATTCGTTGACATTTTTTTTCAATGCTTTAGGAAATAAAGTTGAAGTAAACCAAAAGTTTCTAATACCAAAATAGATACCTGACAGCTCCGAAATATCACGGAATCTCCGAAATATCACGGTAATAGATTCTTCATTAGTTTTTTCTATAATTAGATATTGTATATTATGTTTAGTTTAATAATTTCGAGGCTAATAATTAAACTTCGATATATATATATCGTAAAACCTAATTTAAAGAGTGAATATCAACTAAGCTCTAACTCTAATTGAAGAAAAAAAATTTTAATAATCAACTGTTTTAACGACGAATTATTTTGTAAACAAAAATATTAAAATTTTGCAATGACTTTTTTTTGGCATCTCATAAACTGTTTGGTTCTTATTTAACTAGCAATATGAAGTTTTGGGCAAAAATAATTTTAAGAAACTCCAACACATTATTTTAGTTTCATCCCGTACTCATGATATTTTAAGAAAATAAATTAAATTTTCTCCACGGAGACCTAAAAACATGTGTATAAAAATTCTATGAGAGATATCGGCTATAAAGATTGTTTTCTTTTGAAAAAAAAAATCAAATAAACTCTATAGGTAATTTTTAATGCAAATTTTTCGAAGCTACAAATACTTAAATATTTGTTTCAAAAAATTTATAAATTTTACAAAATCTTCCAAACTTTTTTTCTATTAAAATTTTTAGAACAAGGCTATTTCGAAAAGTAACATTCAGTATATAAAATAAGCACACACGAACCGATACTAAATGAAACTCATAACGGAAGCATGTTGACTCACGTATTCTAGCTATGTGAAATAATTATATATCAAATATTTTAAATGCTTTGAAAATTGTAAAATAATTAGCTATAAGTAAGGTAGTTGTGTTAGAATATTATTATATGCACTTTCGTCAAAAGTTCGTCAATTCAAAGGATGTAATCATAGATTTATAAAAATCCTCATAATTTGCCTTTACTCACTCGCACACATTATAAGTAGCTTTCAAAAATAAAATTTATTTATTACAGCAATCTTTTCCAAACCTCTGCGTGTATGTATGTACGTAGACATTTCAAATGATGAAAACAAATCAGAACATTATTGTTGTTCAAAAACTTCTACACTATTTACACCATATTTGATAAGAATAATGTATAAATAGATATACATATTGCACAGAAGGAATAATTTAGCTTAATTCTGAGGAATGCGATAATGAATAGGTATATGAATAAATTCATGATCAAGAGATGTTAATTTATTATTGAAATGAATATTCACTGCTCAACATATCCAACAATTTGTCAGTTATACAAAAGAACGCATGAGTGTTTTATTTGTTAAGAAAACAGCTGTAACTGTATGTTGCATATAGTAACACTAAATGTGCACGCGTGCGATCTTATACCATTAATTGCAAGACTTTGGAATATAAATTTCTTATAATCAAAGAATTTAAGAAACTGCAACTTGAAACTTCATGTGACTCTATTTTTTTTTTTTTTGCCGGAAGCACATTTTTCGTTAGCAAAAATTTCACTTCTTATGCAGAATTTCGAAGCAGAATCATATAAATAAAGAGTTTCCTTTCATTACGTTCTTCACTACCAATTACCAAAAGTAAAAAAAAAAAGTTTCAAATACTTAATTAAGTTAAGATGCATAAAAATATATTTATGAAAATTATAACAAGTACACTCATTGCCATAAAAATTTGCGCACCAAAAAAGAGGTCAGAATTATACGAAATTTTACATCATAAGTACAACATTGATGTAAGTAAGGGATTACAAAATCAAAGCAAAATGATCATTTATTGCAGGAAAAATTACAAATGAATAGAGGTTTTAGAACCCAGTGAGGCCACCTTTAGCATGAATGCATGATGTGATTGTAGATGATTGACGTGATTGCATGATGTGTACGGCGTGATTGCATGATTGAGGCATACATGTCCCGTATGATGTCCTGCGAGATCTCGTTTCACAGTTGCTGTAAACGCGCTTTTAATTCAACCAAACTCATAGGCTGTCCAACCTACTGTCCTAAATGATCCTATATATACTCGATCGGTGACAAATCTGGGGATCGAGCAGGCCAGGGAAAGGTAGAAATGTATCCGAGGTAGTAAACTGTGAAACCCTTGCTGTGTGTGGGCGAACAAATTTCTGTTGATAAATGGCTCCTGGGAACCCAGCCATGAGTGACAACACATGTGGCTGAAGAATGTCACGAACGTACCTCTGGGTTATCATGGTGCCGTGGATCAATATAGGTTTGACCGTGATTCGTATACGATGTCACCCCATACCACCACACCAGTTGTAGGAGCGGTGTGCCGCTGTACAGGGAAGGCAGGATTGAGACGTTCACTACGGGGCTTCCACACACGTATACGGTTGTCATCATTGCCCAAACTGAATATGGATTCGTCGCTAAAGACGACCTGATTCCATTCAATTGTAGTCCAATCCCTTTGAGCACAACACCATTCCAAACGGGGGCGACGGGGAGTGGGAGTCCATGGTAGTACACGAAATAGGCGCCGCTGTAACAAATGTCCTTCAGTCAGGCGCCTTGCGTTGGTACGAGCTGACACAGAGACCCGTAGTGAAGGCGCTGCCTGTGTATGGATGGTGGACAATGAGACAGTTGGCGCTATGCTTGCGTGTCGTATGATGTGACGATCTTCTCCACTGTTGGTCCGTAAAAGGGCGTCCTGAGACTGGTCGCTGCGTAAGATACTTCTCTCTTGTCCACTGGTCCCAACACTTACTTACAGTAAAGTCAGAATGGCCTAGGTGACGAGCTACTCGCCGAGCTGACCAGCCGGTTTTCAACATCCCTATGATTCTTCCCCTCTCGAACTTTGACAACTGCTCATATTGTCTTTGATGGCGGTGTAATGGCATCTCTAGTTGAAAAGCATCCCTTTGCAACAGATTAAATACATGCAAATGAGCTCTGCTTACCTGTTTTATAATCCAAGGAGAACGAAGTTCAATGACCTCTGATGGCATTACGCAATGCGCAATCACGCTACATTTCAAATCTTTTACATATCTACCTGACACGTGCCTTCATGCCAAGTTTCGTAACAATCCCACTCTTACTTCGTGGTGCGGAAACTTTTTATGGTAATGAGAGTATATTGTCCACGCTATGTAAAATGTATCTTTTCATTATTTTCAAAGAAATTTCATCTTTATTAATCATTCATGTAATTTTTTCAGTTAAAATGTGAACATCATAATCTCTGTTCTAATCCCTCGAGATAGATTAGTGAATAAAATTTCGTATACATCTAGATAACTATATAGAATTTATTTGTATCGACAACTTTATAACAAAATATATCACAGTAAACTTCTTTTACATTTTATAAAAGTAAAAACTTGCGAAAAAAAAAGGGGGTGGGGAATTAAGCAGAAAAGTCAATAATATTTGAAAATTTCATTATGGCTATTTTATATATAACTCTGTTACTCTTTTTCTCTCTCGGTGTATTCAGAAATAATTCTAAGAATATCTTTGACATACACATATATAGTTCATACTGGTATATAAATACATACTGTTCACATACATACAAATATTGATAAATAAATATGCATTGTTCAAGAGCATACACATATCGATTAATAAATACGTAATGGTTACGTACTAGGTACTCACGGTGTACAAATAGGTTGAACATAAGACTGATTCATAATCACCCCATTTCTAGCCAGTTCATCCAAATGTGGAGTTTGAATATCTGGATTGTTCCAACCAACATCATTCCAACCTATAAAATGTTATTATTACAATATTAGCTTAAAAATGAAACTATTAAATAATTCCGTAAAATTAATTTATTACATTAGATCAACGATTATCAAATAATGTACATCGAAAAGATCGTAATGGGCAACGAAAATTATACACATAAAATTGTGTTTACGTGTATGAGTATATTTGACTATAGGTTCAAAGTATCATGAGATGAGAAAGGATTCAAAATCCTCACATTAGAGAATCTTTTTAAAAAGAGTACTAAGTATCATTGAACTTATCTAAAGTTAATTTTTGATTATCAATATCCGACAATGACAGAATCAGAGATTACCGAAGCTAATGTTTCTTAAATTAGTGTTACAATACTAATGTATCACATTTTTTATTCAAAAATAAATAGTGTTCTGATATCTAAATATTTGTGAAATGATATTTCAGATTAGTTAGAAAAAATTTTAAAAAAAAGAAGAAGGAAAAAGAAACACACAAAATTCAATTATATTTACTTATTTTTATCTTACAAAAAAATTCAAATAAATTTCTTATTTTTAAAATGACGCATATGAAATATTCATTTAAATCGATTAAATAAAACATTAGTACAAAAATAACAATTTCAATTTTTAAAAATTGCACTGATATTTATAAAATATATAGATTATTTTTTACAAAAAATTTATAAGTTTTTCTAACCAATAAAAGAGAGTAGCAATCTGATTTACTAAAAAACGGATGTGAATCGAGAATTTCCGCCAAATATAAAAACTTCAAATGTTTTTATATTGCTAAAGCTTTACTTTAAATTTGAAAACGAAAATTTCAACTTAACATATAAAGTTAAAGTAATACTGAAAAATTTATGCAAATAATATGGGTAGTTAAATTGATACATAAAAATGGCCCTTAACGTTAAGTAAGCCTCTCCCGTTTAAAAACACATTCACCTATTTTAATTGTTATTCCTTAAATGCTATGTGCATATTGTTCTTAGTTATTATTTCCTCTATTACAGATATCTAATCGCCTTAACGCCTGTAACTTTGTATATATATATACACACGTCTTTGCTCAATTAATTTTAGAATTTCATGAATTTTCAAATGCTTATTAATTTTTTCTCTGTTTTGTAAATATATAAGTACATAATACATAAATTAAATACATGTTCCATTTCATTGGGTAAACATGTTATCAAAATGGATAAATAATAAAAAAAATATTCAGTTCTTTATCGTACATCTAAGATAATATTTTTAGACAGCTAGATAGAATTTACTATACAAACAGTTTATTATTATTAAAATCTAAGTGAATCACGCTTTGAAAGGAAATTGGCTTGAAATGAGTATAAAATAACGATGTAATAAAACAAAAAACTCTGTACAACTAGAAAAAAATAATAATCAGGAATTTTTAATTCAAAATACTTCATGAAGCTCTTATGTTTTTGAAATATTTTCATACAATATTTTTTCTGAGACTTTCTTTAAGACATTCAGTGTGTTTAATATAAAGAAATATACATTTAATCAGGACCTATATAAGTGTAAGCTAATTTAATTTTGATTAACCTTGTTTTGTGAGATGCTAATGTTTGAGTCACTGTTTTATAAATAAATTGACTGAAATAAAAGTATAGAAATTAATAATAAGAATTCTAGCAAGGTAAAATAAAAGTAGAGATTTTTCATATAAATTGTAAAAAAATTTTAGAATTTAGCCAAAATAAGTTTTCTAATTTTGTCTTTCTGTACCAAGAAATTTTTCCTCAAAGGTTTTTTAAGCGGGTGAGTGTAAGATCAAACTGATTTTTCATAAACCAAAGAAAATTAATATCTAGAATACCATTCAAAAAGAAATATTGAAATAATATATCGAGACAATTTTTTGATATAACGACACATAATAATATTGACACATTTTGAGTAAAATATTAGTTTTCATCATTAAATATTATGAGCAATTGTGGTTAAATATTGTTTAATAATTAGACAATATTTATCAACCATTATCAATATTGCCTATCGAAACTGGTATTCTTTACTAAATATAATCAGTCTAGAATAGTCTTTTTGTTGTTGTTGTTGGCAAGTGTCTGAAGTGAAATGGCCATGGAAATTAATTCTATAGAGACACAAGATTTTCAAATAACTTTCTAATGCGAGGGTTGTCCAGAAAATAAGACTTCTCAATTTCTTAAAAATCGAAAAGGTAAAATATTTTTGAAAAATATATAAATTCATATACGTATATCAAATACTATGTTTTGACATAGTCGCAATGCACTTTGTGAGCCGAGGGTGAGCTTTCTTATATCTTTGTCAAAACATTTTCCGCCGCCTATTTGGCCCATTGAGCCTCTCTGAACCTCATCGGCTGTCGAAAATCTTTTTCCTATGCATAAACATTTTCAGAGATGTGAAAAGGTGAAAATCTGAAGGTGTCAGACAGGGGCTGGGAAAGGAGCGGTTGGTGAACTCCCTATCAAATTTTCGATTGCAAAATCAGCAAGCACTTCTCTCACAGCCCTGATTTGGCACCTTCAGCAGGACTCATCAGTGGTTGATGAGTTCAAGAGATGCTCTGAGTCGTTAGCAGTATGGGAGTATGCACTATCAACAACAAACAAGTTCTCTTTGTTTACATTCCCCCTCTTTTGTTCTGTAGCATCTTCGTAAATTTTTTAGAGTCTCTCAGTACCGCTCGGCATTGATTGCTTTTTCCCGGGGCAAAAAATCAACAAGGCGAATCTCTTTACGGTCCTAAGAGACAGAGGCCATGAATATTCGTGCCGAAATAATGGTTTGAGTTTCTTCTGCAAGCTTTACACTCATGATACCACTTGTACACATTGATACAGTTCATGACACCTTCCCATAAACAGTTTTTATTTCGTTAACAATCAGGAAAGGAGCGTTTCCCTTCGTGAGAAGAAACCAAATTACACAACACAACTCGCAGATGGCAGGATTCAGAATCGAGACACTCATTTTAACATGGTTCTGCGAAAGAGTTTTCAACTGACCGAGACCAATGAGCATGCATTCAACTCCTAAGATTTTGAGGTTCAGTATTCTTATATTCTAGACAGCTATCGTATGTATTTAACCTTTCTCCCCTTCTATATCTGTATATTCTTCTCCAAAAGTAATTAATTGGTATAATAAGAGTGACACAAGCAATAAATGAGATCAGAAGGACTAATCATTCTTTATATAAATTATTTTTGGGCATTTTTTAATCAAGATACGTTTTATAACTCTTAAAACTTATACTACAAGCAAGCATAGGAAAAAATTAATTTTATTCCTATATATTTTTCTTTTTGTGCATTAAGTTTCTTTTTAAATGTGTGAGTAGTTAAGACTTAAATACATTTTATTATTATGATAAACACATTTGTTCAATGAATGACTACAACATTGGAAGAATAGAATCCTATATTATTATACTTTTTACTGTTCAACGAATTTAATAGGAAAAATATGGATTGAATAAATTAAACAAGTTGAGCAAAACAAAATTTATACCTGATATTTAGTAACTCGTTTATTTCTTCGTATCGGACGTCAAGGACATTTCGTTCATATATTTTTTGACATGCTGTTATGGTATTCATTCATTTTTGCGTCACATCTATTAAAATATTTTTGTTGCTGTGGTAGATGAGTGGTTATGCCTCGCGACAGCGTTGTTTCCGTCGACTCCTGGGTTCGGGTTTTGATGCCACTAAAGACCCACCATGTAAATGGGGCTGATGCATGTAAAATCTTTCGAGTCTCCAAGTCCTGCCGTTGGTCTGGTGTGGAAATTTGGAGAGGGAGGTGCCAACTCAGGTGTCATCCTCGTTACTTTTGACCACGGGTCATTAATAATGAGGTCCGTCGCCAATAGCCTTCGTGTTGCTTCTTAATGCGACGTTAATAAACAATTACATTAAAATATTTTTGGAATACATTTTCACAAAATTATTTTATCAGCCATTTTTTTTTCATTCAAAAATATCTACGAATATTAATTCATCTCTCTCTCTCTCTCTCTAAATTTGATATTTTTAATAGTCTAATATTATTCTGAGAGATATGCAGCAAGTTCCACCATCCATTAAGTTTTAACTGAATCTGATAATGAACAAAAATTAAATTTAAAACATTATATCTTAACAATTCCTGGAATTTTGTTTCTATAACAGGTATCTTACAAAACAAGGATTTAATGTTATAAAATCATTATGCATACATTTTAAATAATTCTTAAGAAGTAGTTTTAAAATTAATGAATGGATTCTTATAAAACACAGAACTATAATATTTATTTAATAAAAATCACATGTAGAGGATAAAATTTGTTTCAAAAATAGGATAATTTTCATTGGAAATTTGTATTAAGCTCAATGAGCCAGGAAGGAGAAGAGAAAAATAACCTTATAAAAATAAAACATTCTTAATTTTTATTAATTGTTTCACGGAAACATCCCAAAAGTTAATGGTTTTCGTCTCAGCGCAGTTCATTGCTTATATCTCAATACAAGACCCATTTATACTTTTTGAGGAAAAGAAAGCTAGTACTGCATAACAACCATATTAAAATTCGGTGTCTTACCAACATTAAGTTTCGATTCAAACAAATTTTCTTAGAACTATTCCTCGAAAAGAGCTTATAAAATTTTAAAAGAAATGCATAGCAATACATAGATTATTAAATATATGTTGTGAATGTGTATACGATTCTTCTGTTTTATAAAAAAACTTATGGCTACTTTTTGACCAATATATTTAGCGTAATGCAATGTGATTTATATAAATAGTGTGTCTAAAATTTTATAATTTTACTAGCGTAAAAATATTTCGATATTTTACTAGATTAAATAAAAAGTTATAAGGCAAACAAAACAGAAACTCGTTCTCAAAGCTTACAAAAATATTATAAACTACGATACAGTAATAAAATAAAAGCATATAAATAAACATTGTTTCACAGTTCAATAGCAGAAAATAAATTTATAAAAAATTACAATCCTAGATGTTTTATAAAATAATTCAATTTTGTATCAGTAAGTATATTTCTAAATGTATTAAGTTTGAGCTCAAACTACTGTTTTTTAAAAATCACATTAGTTAACAAGAATATTTAAAATTAAAATTTACAAAATACAAGAGAAATTACAATAGCTTAATAGAAGCAAAAAAAAAAAAAAAAAAAAAAAAAAAACACCTTTGAATTCTAGAAGCTCTAAAGAAGTCATTATTTCATGATAAATATTGCGAAATAAATTATAAATATTTGTTATAAAAAACAATCAAAAGATTACTTTCATATTTTGAGTAGTTAATGAGTTAATGCAATACTTTTTTATGAGATTATTAAATGAAGAGACATTGAAAAGTTACAAATAATCATCGTCTTTTCAATTTTTTTCTGTAAAAGTTATTTTTTTAAAAAGAAGCATGAAAATAAAAGACTATTTGAGTTCTTCCAAATTACTGAAGTTGAAATGAAATATAACAAATATGTACATTACTTAATGTAAACACAGTAACGTTTAATTCAAAATGAAAAAGACATACCGAGATCATCAGCTACTATAAAAAATATATGAGGTCTTTTCGCAGTTTCAGCTCCTTTGCACATAACCATTACAACTACAAATTTCCAAAAATGACATTTAGCAATTAGAGACATCTTTTCTTGTGGGAAACTCTCCTTTAAAGAAGAGTTTCGACGTATATTTCGGATGGTTAGAGCCGACTATGTTTTTATCAGAGGTCAACGATTGCGGCTTAAAGAATTCTTTAGCTCCAACCAGTCAAGCAAGTGCTCGTTGGGAGCCTCAAATTTGCGGAAGATCTTAATCTTTTATTCATTTATAATTGTGTGTGTGCTGACACTTTCCTTTTTTTTTTCCCATTTCTTCTTTTACTTTTATTAGAGTGCTTCATGAGTCATTTTTATCGGTCTTATTAATGGAAATTAGGTATTGGGGGAGGGGAGAATCTATTACGAACATAAATAAGTTAGGAACAAGCTGTTATTTTAAGCATGATTTATATTAAGGTACAGTCAGTTTACATTTCTATTTCTTTTTTAATTAAATCGTAGAAAATGTAGTTTTCTTAATCAAACCCTAGAAAGATAGTCTAATACTTCAGTATTAAAATTAACGTTATTAATTGAGTTTTTTCAAATTTTATTAGCTTTTCTTTTTTACATCTATGAATACTTTGCTTTTAAAAATCCAGCTCTAACCAAGCATTATCCAATTAGTTTTCCTTACATTTATATTATTCAATCTCCATTATTTCTTTTAAAATAAATATATGGAGTGCGAGAAGAAACAATTGATTTTGAATGTTACAAATTTATGTAGAAATTTTTTTAAAAACATGTTACATTTTTCTCGATAAAGTCATAGTAAGTATGAAATTACAAACTGATTTTTAGATTTATATATTTTTTTAAAGTTTTAATCAAAAGGAAATGATTAGTATGGGATTTTTTAATTGTTTTCAGCAAGTAGCAGAGAAACCAGGCAGCACGAAATGTTCGTTCCCTCAATAACATTTAAAATATCACGAGTTTATTACGTGAATTGTGTAAAAGTAGTATCGTAAAAAACTTATGAATTTCCATATGATTGAGTAATGAGTCTTAAAATAATTCATTGCGTATAAATTCTTATATTTTCTAAAAGAAAAAAGAAAAAGGGTAAAGCATGTAGTAAATCAAAAACGAAAAAAGTTTCTTCTTTAAAAGCGTACAAATTGTTATGTTTGAAGCAAAAAAGAGCAGTTTAGATTATCTTTAAATATATGCATGAACATGTGCATGATTCTTTTAACAATCAATATTTTCATATCAGTGGTTCCCAAAGTGTGCACCGCGGGGTTTTTATAAGAGCGTCGCGGAGTCTCATAATTTTATCTCTTACAATAAAATCTCGTTAAATCGGATTAACTGGGACCTGAGCCGGTCCGGAAATTTGAAAAACTGGGTTAACCGGATAATGGGAAAAAATTAAATAAAATAAAACAAACTTACATAAAAATCCTCTTCATTTTGAACAAATCGAATATGAATCCTATTCACAAAGATAAAAACGTTTTCTTTTTGGACAACAGATGGGCGTTTAAAGTTTATTGCATTTTTATTTAGATAATACAGCACCGCATGACATTTGTCGCTAGTGATAAGAGATGTTTTGATTGATTGCTTGTGAAAGTCGCACTGAGAAGCAACACGAGGGCTATTGGTGACGGACCATGCAGTTTTGAACCTCAATCAAGTGACCAGGTTGACACCTGAGCTGACACCTCCGTTTTCAAACTTCTTCACCACGCCAATGGAAGAATTGGAGTCTCGACAAATTTAATGTTCATTAGCCCCACTACACGACAGGTCTTTTGTAGCATCAAGGCTCGAACCAATGACTTGACGAAAACTGCTGGCCATGAGTCCGCTGTCAGAACCACTAGGCTACAACGGCCACCATTGTTTTCAGTAACGTCACTTTAGAAACCACATGACGACTATTGACGACATACCTCGTAATTCTGAGCTTCAATCTAGTGATGTGGATGACATCTAAGCTGAAACCACACTCTGCAAACTTCCACACCATCCCAACGTAAGGACTTTGAATCTTTAGTGGCAGGGCTTGAATTGACGACTTAACGAAAACAACTCCTCTCGCCAGTCCACAATTGTGACAACTAGGCTACTGCGGTCATAGGTGATAAGAGGAGTAACTACAGTTTTGCAGGATTTGCACAGAATATTCGTAAGCCGCTCCTCCTCCTCCCAAACTGCGATAATACGAAAAATCTAATATATATTTCTTTTGAACAAATCCTAAAATATATTTTAAACATTTCAAAATTAACATGGAATTTGATTTTAAAGCGGACAGCAATAAAATTACTCCAAATTGAAACTTATTCAATTGAGTTCACTGAGGAAAAGACACGTTTGTGTAGTGGCTTCATCGTTATGGTTGCGAACTTGTGATGGGCAATATTCTCAGCTGCGGCAAGTTCAAATTCTTCTTCCACTTTTCAACCGTCACTTGATGGAGGCTCAAAATTCCGAGGTCCGTCGCCAATAACCCTCGTGTTGCTTCTAGTGCGGAGTTAATAAATCTAAATCAAACCAATCCACTTTTAAGACCCATCGTACGGAATAACCGAGGCCCTTTAAATAGAACTGAACTGGAAGTCTTCTCTTGGTGAGGTGAGGAAGTTAAGAGATACTGAACCCAGTTGACTTCTTCTGAACCACGGGCTTCCACGAGACTCCCGTAATTTCTGAGCCACGTCAGTTTGACAGTGGTTCAGAAATTACGGGGTCAGTCATAAATTTTCTTAGTGTTGCTATACTGAAACGTGAGTTATGCCGAACCAAATACTGAAGAAAAGAAATCCTAAGAAATTAAATCATGTTTCAGGAACAACAGATACAAAACTGGTTGCTCAGCAGTTTTCATGAATTACGACAATCTTGAAAAGTGAGCAACTTTTAAACTTAGAAACGAATATGACCAATCATTGAGAAAATGCTGATCCATTGTTACCATAAACTAATCAAAGCTATATAATTTTAAGATTAAATCTTTTCTTTTCTTGATAAAATAATTTTTACTTCTTTAATCAAGAAACATGTATTTTTTTTTTCGAACAGTAGTTATAAAATAATATAAATAATTCTAAAATACCTCTAAACTTACGATATTTCGAGGTTTTATTTTTGTTGCGCAACTAATCTAATTTTTAATATGCTTATCTGTAAATTTAACAACAACAACAAAAAAAAATGTAAATACTATGGAACGCTAGTGGCCGAAATCCTCAAATACTAATTTAAAATATAAAATAAAGTATACGAAAGTTAAGTCCTCACTTATGTAACTCTAAAAGGTGATTTAAGTTTACTTAAAGCATTACGCTAAATACCTAACTGATGGGTTTAATAGGAGAGAACAATCCCTTTACCGAGGCCGTTCACGAGGCAGCATCCTGGATGGAAACCTTGACGAAACCGTTAACCTTGCATAATCGTGTTGATGTTTCTTCCGAGAGACAGTGTTTATGCTTCAGATGCTCCAAAAAATGTTTGGTATATCTTCTGCCTCCCTGTGCCAACTGCGTAGGGCTTTGCCCGAATCCTTCTATTTCGAGAAAATGAAGAGGAGCACGTGTTTTACGAGGTGACGCAATAGCAAACACTTTACGACACAAAACGCTTGCTAATACGTAACGAGTGAAAAATTGTATGGGTGCCAAAACAGGTAGATGGGTCCTTACCCTTTGTGTTGCTGCAGTGACATTTCTCTAATATCTTCATTTAAACCGCAAATTTGTCAAGTACACATGGAGATTTTGTTCCAGAGTGTAGGTCCGGGTGTGCACTGCTATTCGCCCTTTCCCAAATCTCCCCCTCGCTGTTCATCCATAAACTTGGAAGAACTGTGTAAAAGTGTTATATTAAAATGTATCACTCTACGTCGCCTTGCCACAGGTGTGATGAAATTACCGTTGCCGAAACGTCTTTTACGGTACATTACTGAATTGACAACGGCTGATTTTGAACAGATTGAATGTGCACCTTTTTGTGATGTCTTTAGCTTTAATTTCTTTCACAAAGCTTTGACATATCGTGTGATTTGCCTACGAGACCAGCAAGAATACATGATTACATATGGATGCAGTCCTCTTGAAGACGAAAAACTAAAAGTTGGCCATGAAAAATGGGTTAAAGTTCAGCACAAAAATGTTATGTGTATTTGTGCCACAGTTAAAGATCCATCGACTGACAATATATTTTATGTTTACGATCAACCTTATGCGTCACTAGAACAATTGTGGAGTGTCTTTTGTGAAAAAAACCACCCAGTTCCTGAAATATTTTTTGCGCGATTAACAACAGATCTCTGTGAGGCTTTAAAGCATATCTCGTTCAACGGATTACATTATTCTCACTTTGGATTAGACAATATTTTCATTGCTCATGACAGATTGGTACTTGAAAATGCCTTGATGCGAAAAAGCTCTAAATTTCTTATCGATAGCATCAAAAAAGATAGTACAAATGAAGAAAGTATGCTTAGGGATGTTGTAAAAGTCTTATATTTATTGCTCAAGAACGATACAAAGTTCTCGCCCTCTAATGCTATACGAACGCTGATCAACGGAATTGAGAACCAGGCTTGTTTTGATGGTGTACTTCAAATAGTAAATTCATCGACGGAGGCTGTGAGTCAATTTTCTTTTGTAAAACTAATACAAAGGTTGCAAACTTAAACGATAAGGATTGTGGATCCTTGTAAAATAAGAGTGGTGTTTTTAATATTGATATATTTATATCGTAAATGCGATAAAAAAATCAATTATTTTTTTGTGATTATTGATTTATAATTATTTATTAATGCAATCTATGATTGTAAAATGGAGAGGAATAGTATGAATAATGTCCAAATATTTGTGAATAAACTCTTTTCAAATTATTGTACAAGATAATTTTTGTGGAAATATTTCTGAATGTTTTGTTATATGAAAAACATATATAATATAATATCCCCAACAAAAGTTCGTTTCTTGAATCTTAGTGCAAATGCAAAATACTCTATGAAATAAGATTGTCTTATATTATGATCTATAAGGTAGGTCTTGTATTATAATCCATAAGGTAGGTCTTATATATTATAATCTATGTACTTAGACCTCATATTAACTCTCAATTATATATTGAAACTTATTTTAAGACTATTCGAAATTTAATACATTGGAAATGAATATTATTTCTTTAGAAACTATGACAGAGGTTGTTTTAAGTAATAATGACAAAGTTACAGATAATGTATCACTCTTTTTTTATTATCATTTTCATTTGTCATATAAAATTAGGTATCGATCAAAGAAATATGCTTGTTATTGAATACTTACGTATTTAAAATGTACATATTAAGTAATATTTCCTTCGTGCATCCCGCTATTTGGAAAGGAAAGCTTCAAAAGTAATTATATCAAATGCTGAAAATTAAGTTTTAAATGTGAAATGAATTGTTGAATGCAGTAAAAGAGCTGTCATTTGAAAATTTTCGAAAGTGGTTCTAAATCGCAATACCTATAATTTCTGTTATGTTTAATAACTAACCTCAATAATTATGAAATTAATTATTCTAACAATTAACATTGTATTTTAGTTCATTTAAAATAAACTTAAAGAAACACATAAATTCTAAACCAATTAAATAACATAAGATAACGAATAAACTCATAATTTAAATATGGTGTAGTGAAATTTATAACTATAATTGTTAAAAAAAAAAAGCTTTAATGTAACTATCATTTCATCACGCATAGATTGTTGAAAACTTATACAGATGTAATAATTTAAATTATCCCAAGATATTTTCTGTAAAGTAAGTGATCAATATGTAATAAATATTGTAGATTTGTTAAAGAGGAAATAATGAATTAACTTGAAATATAAATTTGGTATCTATGTGAAATATTTGTACGAGATACGTAGCAAGTGTTATTTTTGTACGAGATACGTAGTAAGTGTTATTTTTGTTATGTTTACTTTATATTTAAAAAATCGAAAATATACGTTTACATAAAAAAAATTAACATGAAAAAAATGCCTTAGTTACTAATTCAGTTATTTGACAATGGTATCGCATAATTTTCTCGGTTTTACAAAAAAAAAAAAAAAAAAAAAAAATTTCAAAAAAGTTTGAAACGGAGTTTCCGTATTGCTTTTGATAAAGTGAGATAAAATCTGCGAGTGGGAATGAATACGATGTCAGTATGTAAAAGCCGAATAAGAAGATATATATATACGAGCAAATTTTACAAAATGCCAATCATTACTTACAACATTTAATATAACAACAACATTACTTACAACATTTTGTTGTTTGAAAAACTTTGTTTCCCGAAGTTTAAGTACCAACTATTTGTTACTTGGTTAAACAAAAATATTAGTTTCAATCTATTAGGGGTTGAAAATACCAATTTCCAATATTTGAAAGAGAAATTACGTTATTTTAGCATCATGATTCAAACAATTATTAATTTCTTTAGACAAATAAACTACCATAAAAATATACAAAAATTTCTTCTAAATTGTGAAGTGATATTGCATCTAAAGAGGTTTTTAATTTTATCGTCATGTAATGAATATACAAAATACAACAAATACTTTAAAAAGGCATTACAATCATATTTTTAAGTTATATGAATATATTTTACGCTATTGAAGTTTTTTCTTTCAAATTTTGAATTAAGATTAGCAGTACATGTTATTTTCCCACACTGATGTACATTTTAATGTTATTTCTGGGCATCTGTTACAATCATATTTAATGCCTGAAAAGAAAATAATCAGGAATTCAACAAAAGCAGTAAATTTTAATAAATTTTTAACTAATTTCAATAAAACTATGCATACAAATAAATCTAAAAGCAGAATATAAATTTCCGAAACCCTTAAGTGTGGAATCTAAATGTAAGTTAACAAATTCAATATATGAAAAAAAAAAATTATGGATTGCACAGTGGAAGTTTTTTACCAAAAGAAATATTGAAAGTTCTCATCGGTTACTATCGTATGTTAATACACTTTGAAAACCGCAAAAATTGTTAAATTTTTGCATAATATTTTATTTTGACAGCATTTTCGTCTCCTCGTGTATTTCATTTATTTATACTTATTTTTTAAACTTTTATACTTCATTTGACATTTTAATACTTTTCACACCGCCTTATTAATCAGAATTTAAATGGGTCGTTAATTTTCTTCACTTCTTCACATTTTAAAGACTTCTACTTATTTCAATATCCTTTTTACCCCTCCCCCTTCCACCTCCATTTTACTGCTCTCGTTTTTTCTCAAGATTTAAAAGGACACAGTACTCCAAAAATAACCAAAATATCAACAACAACAAATTATTACCTTATTTTAATTTGAATAATGTTTCTAAATATATGTACAAAACTTTATAATTCTAGTTATATTATTTAGAGCACTAATTAAATTTTCTTTAATGGTCATTTCATTGACTACAAATTTTTAAACTGCTTTTTCTCACCCTTTAGCTTTCATGATGGTCATGTATTTGAAATGCTAAGACTTTTTTTTTTTGTAATTAATGAAAAGATTTGAAATTTTTCCTGGTTGTTCTGCATAATATGTTAAGTAATTCTGCGCATGAAATAAGGGTTTAGACAAATAGCTGTTTCTTCAAAAAAATTCACAAAATTAGATGTAGTTATTTTTTAGCTGTTTTTCGTGAAGTCTGATAGGAAAAAAAATTGTAAAACTTTAAATAACACTAATATAAACAAATCCATATGCATAGAATTGGGATAAACACTTCTAAAAAGTTAGAGAAATAATTGCTTAAAAATGTTAAAATTTGTAGAAGTAGAAGCAATTTTAAAATATAGAAATATTTTGAAAAAAGTAAAATTTAAAATAATTATTTGTTTGAAAATGAACTGTTTTTTCCTTTGATCTGCTCCTTTTATGTGCGTTCAAATAGGATGAATATAAACTTTTGCTTATTAATACCTAATTTTAAAAAAATTTCTCTCAGGGTACAGTGCCCCTTTAAATTCTGAATTTTTTTTCATTCCTAAAGGCTTTTATTTAGCAGAACATAGCTAAAAGGTATTTTTTCCTTTTGACGCATTCATATGAAATCAGCTGAATTGAGAGCCTCATCCTGTAACTATGAATTATGTAAATACGAATGGAAATATTGAAGTGTAGTGAATAGGATTGACGAGAAAATATTTATAAACTACTGAAAGCTTAGTTGTAGGAGAGTTAATTACACTAGAGTGATTGGAAAGTTACAACGCCAAAATTAGACACAGGTTTAAGCTGATAAGAATAAAGAGATAAGATTAAATGATAGTATGAACTGAGGATCCGTGAAAGGAAAGCGAGTCGGATCCCTCTTACTATTTCTATTACTGACTCAGACCCAATTAGTCCGATTAACACAGTTAAATAACTTTTACTTACTATACAACTTTATCTTCGGACTCGTGTAGGGACAGGTCCACAAAAGCGATAATAAGCATATTGTGTTTTGGTTATTCTAAGATCCGAATAAACCTCAAATTGAGTTCTTACCTTATTTGACTATTTATTTATCGACTGAACTTTATCAACGTGTGAAGGAAGAAATAATAGATAGGATTGAAACCGGAATGTTACAAGTTTTAGGAATACTAATTAGTTTATTTTTAAATTTAAGAAAATTGTGTAATGTATTTCTTACAATCAAAACAATAAAAAGGAATTTGAATTGATTTGATTATTGATGTCGCATGAAGGCTATTGACGACGGACCTCTTATTTTTGAACCTCGGACAAAGTGACGAGGACGACACCTGAGCTGGCACTTCCATTTCCAAACTTCCATACCATGTCCCGGGAGGACTTGGGACCTTGACCAAATTTAAAGTGCCTTTTTCCGTTTTACGGTGGGTCTTTAGTGGCACCAGGACTCAAACCCATAGATCGACGGGAATATCCCTGGTTGCGAGTTCTCCACAATGGTCACTAGTTACCGCGGCCGCTAAATAAGAAGAAGAAAAAAAGGTCTAGAATATATGTTTTAATTATATTACTGTATAAAAGACCGTAACAATGTTCTTTAAAATGATTTTAATTATGCATTTTTCAGCTTGTTAATTATCTACTTTAAAAATTTTTACAACTTTTATTTTTCACTAATATGTTTATATTTCTATGCATCTAATGTTCCATTTTATTTTAACTTTGCTGATTAAATAAGTTCTCTCTATTCGTATAAAATTAGTGATAAATCGCTGAATAATTTTTAATAAATATTTATTAATATGCGTTTCGTACGTTTTAAAAAAAAAGGTCTGTGTTAAAGATGATTTGATTCAGTTGCTTATTAACGTCACATTGAGAAGAACACGAGAGCTATTGGCAACAGACCTCGATATTTTGAGCTTCGGTCATTTGATGAAAGGACAACACTTGAACTGTTCAAACTTCCGTAACACGCCATCGGAAAGATTTGAGTCACGAACCAAATTTAACATGTATCAGCCCAGCTTTATGGCGTACCTTAAGTGGCATCAGGGATCGAACCCTCGTCACATCGACCACGAATCCGCAACCGTAACCTCTGGGCTATTGCAGCCCCAATGAATTTAAATGCCATGTTATTGACAAATCCTTGATTTCTAATAAACTGAGTTTTTTCATGAATTTATTCTATACGTATGTATAGTGTACATACGTTAAAATGAAGGGATCTATAAGAGGATATTTCAAATTACTGATCACGTAGGTTTGTTGTTAGACAGTATTTTCTTATGAATACGTAACATTAAAGCATATATAAAGCATTCTCCCTAGGAAAAACGTTATATAAAGAATACTATTTAACATTTTGTAAGTGGGACATTTAAATTACAATCCAAAATAACTATGCAGTCATTCTAACAAAAATTATAATTTTTATATGAATTAGTTAGAAAACTTTTTGAAACGAATCATTTTATTTCATTAAGACTTAAAAAGTAGTCTTTCATACATATGATATTTGAACCAGTTTTCAGATTATTGAAAATGAAATACATTAAGCGAAATTATACAGAAACTGAATTGTATGAGATTGAAAATTTTGTCATTTTATTAAAAAATTATAATTTTTGAAATGAATAACGAGTATCTATAAGCCCTTTACCTCTTTATATATTTGAAGGTCTATAAGTAACTTTTTCAATTTCTTTAGCATTAGTAAAACATTTTTGAAAACTTCCTCGTTTTCTTTTCTATGCTTAAAACTCACTCACACAGTTTTTAATAATAATAAAAAATGGACATACGCTATGATGAAAAAAAAAAAAAAAAGAAAACGAGAACATGTTGAATACCCTCTTTGCCTGTATATATATATATAAACGGGTTTCAATTTCTCTCAAGGACATATGGCTTTGTTTCGCGTCTAATTTCTGTTCTCAACGAAAATAACAAAATTAGTCTGCTTCAAATGATTTCATTTCAATTTTTAAACGGAGTTCAAAATCTATTTTTAAATATAATCCTGCGATTAGAGTAAATAGCTAGCCTTCGATTTTTGTTTATTATCATTCAAAATCTATTTTAAAAATCATGTAAGAAATTCCTTTTCATTATATATTTTTTTTCTTCAAATTATTTTTAAGAGCGAGATTCAGAAGTTACTCTTATTCAACAAAAGTATGTTCAGTTAAGAAATTACACAGAACCTATTTCATATAAACGTCTAACGTGGAAAGAAATTGTTTCTTTTCTTTTTGTAAAAGTTGAGAACTAAATTTAATTTTTTTCATGCCTTCTTTGTTATTCGATTCATTGGTGGAAGAACCGAAATCAAAATTTTGTCAAAAAAAATGAAAAGGATAAAAATTAAATATTTGTAAGAAAAGGATCAGCCCAACAAACATTGATTACTTGTTGAACTTAGTCAGATAAATTTAAATGAAATCTTTTAGAAACTGAAAAACTAGTATCCGTATTTTAATTGATTTAATTCATACATTAATTTTTTTCACCTCCAAAATTCTCAATAAAAGTAAACGTGTTTGTCTAAAATAATAGGAAAACGGCCATACTGAGAAATATTTTTTGTCATTTTAATTCTCTTTAAATCTTTTGATTTTATCGCCAAACGACATAATGTTATGTAAGCTATTAATTTAATATATATCTAAGCTATATAAGCTTATAATTTAAAATATAAATCTAAAGATAAAGATAGATCCTTATCGATAGTCTATTTTCTTACATATTAATGCAAATTTTTTATTCGGCATATACTGAATGAAACCTTTTGGTTATTTAAATTACGTATTATATCTTGTTTTTGTTTGTAAAATTCATTTAAAGTTGATTTTTTAACTATCTTGTTTTCGTGTTAAAAGTTACGCTAGTTTTAAACATTTATTATAATTAGCGATTATCTTAGTTTAGTGAGTACTTTAATTATGTAGAAAATACTTTACTTTCTTTAAATCCATCTAGCACCACAATAAATGCTCAAGCAAACTATCAGTATGAAAGTAGACACAACAAAGCATAAGAAAAAATGAAATTCTCAGCCGTCCTAAAATACAAGCGATGTTATGACTTCGTACAGGTGGCGCCCTGAAATATCTTCAGATCGATATTACCGCAGAGAAGGACAGGCTGCCTGCAGTAAGAGAGTTGATGGTCGTGGAAAATAGTTCTGAAACTCATGAAAGCATGATGAGTGATCCTCTGAAAACTGACTTGGGAGTCGGAACAGCAGCTGATGGGGATATCCGATTTGCTGGAGAAACCAGCCGCTCAAAGATATATGAAGAGAAAAAGCAGAATAAGAAGCTTGTCCGATTGCTGACAGTTCTTGCCTATGTGTTTTCTGTATCGTTGGCAGCTATCGTTCTCTCTCTGTATTATGTATTTTTGTGGAATCCAAACATGCAACGGAATAACAGCAGCGACAATATGCTAGCTTCTCAAATATTACAACAACAACAAATGCAAACTTCGCTGGCAGCAACAACTCTAACGTCAACCCAGAGTGTAGCTTCCCCAGAAGAACGTGGTAGAAACAAGCGGTATTTTCGAAACAGCAGAAGAGCTGAACACCATCTTCCAAGTGCGAATATCTGAAAATCACTACGGATACAGGTTTCGCTCCATTATTCTTCCATTTTTGCTTTAGTGACTTCAAGACTTTAATTTGTTCATTTTATTTTCTGTCTGATAATATTTACATCTTAAGTGTCGAGTAGATCTTCACTTTGTTTGGTTGAGTATTTGCTTACGATACTGCTGCATTGAATCATAATCAGAAAAAATACCCGTATCTAAAATACCAAACGATAAATATTACATAATTGCTGGGGAAAAATCAGCGTAAGATATTTGGAACTTAGCGCACAAAAACGTGAGGAATGTTCGACTATTATTGTAGAAAAATGGGGGTAAGTGATTGGAATGATAAATAATAAGCGGGAAATTGGTACAAAATTTATTTTACTTCTCTGAAATCCGCTTTGTTGGTATTTAATATGTCATATTTTAAAAAAAAAAAAATTACTAGTGATAATCTTGCACAATTTCTTTATTGATTATAAATGTAAAATTAAATGTGAAGTAGTTCTAGATGATTTTATAAGCCAATTTTAAGCCAAACAGTATGTGATATATAAAACTCTAAGTTAAAGAAGTGGAAATTTTTAAGGTTTCATTCATGTTTGAAAAGTTATAAAAATTTGCAATGTGCTAATTTTAAAGAATATATACACATATACCAACCAGTTTTTATTGAAAACTACTGAAAGTTGATGAATGCATTTTATGTAGACTGAATTTTATAGTTGTAGAAATGTACATTTCGAATTGTTGAAGAAGTTTAGATACTTTTTTTTTTTCATTGAAAACTTCCGAAACAAAGAAAACAATAATCAAAAGCTCAGTTTTCAATATATTTCACAGAATGTTCTGTGTTGAGATGATATAATTAAGAATCAAAGTATTTTTAAAGGATTATATGTTTTTCCAATTATTTTTCTTCTGTATTGTGTGACCAAAAATATTTGTTTGGTTCACGTTGAAATGAGTGACAAAACATTTCCTTAAGTAAAAGGTCTTTAACTAAAATATTTATGTTGGAAGTTTTAGTTGAAAAGAAAATCTATGTAAATCTATTGATGTTTGTTGTAAATATTTTCCAGTTTTATAACTTATAACCCATTCAGGTTAACTTCTTCATATGTTTTCCCATGTTTCTTGTAATAACATGTTTCGAATACTAATCTGAATATATATCATTCTGTAATGACGTGTGCGATATAATCGCAAATTAAAATGCTACAACACATATGTTAAGATTTTAAATTAAGAATTTTGGAACGGTTCTTGTGAAACAAATATATGTCTTTATATGTTCTCAATAAAGGAACATTCGTATCCTTTACATAAATGTTTTCATTTAAATATCTTCCTCACAATATCAAAATAATCTCATACATTCGTATGTAAAACTTTCAGTGGATCTTGCAGATAAAATTTCAGCTATGATGAAAGAAATCCGCAATAGTGGAAATGTAATTATTGTATGTATATGAAACAGGTAAGTATTTATTTGAAAGAGTATGCAAAGAATATTAATATAATTTACATACATAAAAGGTAAAAAAATCAGTAAGTATCCATTTTACATATTTATTATGGTTTTTTTTTATCTTCTTAACTATTCACTTGCGTTTATTATATTAGGTGAATTGTTTGAATTTATTCGTAATCTAAAGTAATAACAAAGAATTTACTTCTTATTGTATGTGTTTTTAATGATAAAAATAATAATTTATGTACAATTTTACATATGTATAAAGAGGCTGTATTAATCATTCAAAATATTCAGTATCAATACATTACCACAATATTCTGTGTAATATTTTTGATGACAATTTCAATTCTTATTTTTGAATTTAAAAAAAAATGACGCTTTAATGTTCAGTCAAATATATCCTTTGATAGTGGATAAGTACATATGCAGTTTATTCAGACAGAATTCCAAAAAATAGAATGGAATTTTAGTTTACCTCAACTATATTGTAGCTTTTAATATTTAGAATAAAAAAAAAAAAAACATTTTATAAGTCTGAAAATTATTCAAATATTGAGATAAATAATGAAATTCCTCTCTTATGGGGTTTTAAAACCATTTTTTTTTTGACAATCATATGATTTATTATTAATACAATTATTAAGATATTCACCAAAATAATTTTTATTAGAACATTATTATAATATTAACTAAATGCTTTGTTTGTCTGTTGCAGAAACAGACAAAATAAAGATAAATAGGGAGTAGGTAGACAGGAATTCAGTATTCATAAGGAAGTGATCACATTATATTTGAAGGCATTTCAAACTCAGAATAAATATCTAGCTAAGTGGTTTATCCACTTAAACGGCATGAGTTTATCTAGCATTTTTTCATTATAAGCATTTTTGAAAACTCAAGAGAATGCAAATAATCGATCCATTTAACTGGTTTATCCAAGTGAACCATATCTACTAACAAAGCATTAAATAAATTCGCAATTTTATAACTGTTAAGTAATCCAGAAAATGGAGTCATTAATTTATAACATTATAAATGAATAATGCACAAGTTATAACTAAACAAGCTCTAATTTAAAATAAAATATAATCTTAAAAACATTTTTACAGTCCTTTTCACTGATATCTAACATTTTCACATGGAATCATTTCTATCATATTTTTATCCTCAAATTTTGAATTTCCTCATCTAAATTCAATTATATAATTTGATTTTAATTAACACTTTCTTTCTAAACATCCTTTTGAAATAGTTCTAAAAATTTTTAGACTTCCTTAATTTCAAATGTGAGTTTATATAAATATAGAATTTATATTTTATTTTATATTTGTCATTAGACTTTTGGTAGATCAAGTAAATTATACAAAGTTGAGAAATTTCTTACGCTTTATCATATTTTAATACGGAATTAAAATAACTTCGAGATTAAAATGATACCATTAATATTTTCTGCAATAATTAATTCCCTCCACAATATCTTCAAATATAGTTTTATGAGACATTTTTATCACCTATTTACAGATTAACCTTATCTGTATTTTTGCTGATTTGCAAATTACGTGATTAAACACCTTAAAATGTTGCAAAACAAATTTGAAACCTAAAAGTAGTATAAGCCGTTTTATTGTAAAAGCACGTCATTTGCTTTTTTAAAAAAGATGTTTGCGCTTTTCAATGCTAAGAGAGTCGTTGTTATTTTTAAAACCGACACTGAGTGATAACTAGTAATACGATAGGTTATTTTTTAAGTGATGGAGAACGGAATTTTTTTTTTTTTCGTAATGAAATATTACATTTAATAAGTAAACAAACATAAATAAACAGTTATAGTATATTTTGTTCAGCTATCAGTTTATTTAATTTAAATGAGAATATTAATTATTCAATAAATAACTCTCAATATTTAAATTAAAACAACATTGAAGATAAATATTATTATAAAGAAATCTTGTCTAAATTTTAAATTTCAGTTTTTTGTGAAATAAAAAATGGGTAAGTTCTAATGGCTGTTAGTATTGACAAAAGTGTACTTAGACTTTAATTTAAAGAAAAGTAAATTTATCACAAAATATATGATTTATTACAAAATATAATTTTAATTACTTGAAATATTTTTTTATTTGAGTAAATGATTTTTGAGAAAATATCGTTATGATGTTTTACATGTAAATGAATAATAACGTGAGAGTATTCAATAGTTTCAATTTTATTTATGAAGACCAGGTATAATGATTATTCAAAAATAAACACAATTTTTTTTTTTTCTTTTTTTTCTATTTACTTATCAGAAATATTTTAAAATATAAGAATACAATTCTGACATAGAACATTGGTATAATGATTAGAATTGAGTGATGTAAAAAAAGAAAGAAAAACAAATATACTTTCCGTAACAAAAAAAAACAAAAAAAAAAAAAACGCCACACCAAGGAGTTGCCCGATTGTAATGAAATTTCATATGTAGACATTTGGACCGAACATGCAAATGATTAATATTTAGTGTCCAATGAATGAATAGCGGGAGCTACAGCACATCGAAACTGCGCACTCAGCAGGTGTATATAAGAAGCGATTCTGAACCTGATGATCAAATTTTTTGTTGCATTGCGATTTAGGATACCTTTAAACGACTGAAAAAATTCCTCGCCGCAAGATTCGAGTTCATTACTAGCAACAGTCAGAGTTTGTAAGAGGTCGCATCATTGGATTGAAAGAGGCAGGTTGGGCAAATCGGAGAATCACTCGTCATATGGGTCGAAGCGATGAGGGAATTAGAGGATGCTGGCAAGAATGGGTGGACAATGGCAGATTTCAGCGTCATGATCAGCCTATCCACCAATTTTTGTCTCCATCGGAGACAACTTCTTGGTGCGTCGGTTTTTTTTTTTTTTGTTGTATAGAGTGTAAATTGTTTTTATTTAAAGGTATAATTTATCTTAGGTGAAAAATTTATAACTCATTAAATAGTTTTAAAGTAAATTATTTTACACAAAAATTGTGAATGTTTACAAATAAATATAATAAAGGAAAATATATGAATATTTTATACAGTTGTAGCCAAAAATTGCATTTTCCCTCTTTGATAATTTTTTTATTAGCATAAAAGTACTTCTAAAAAGCAAATCAAATTGAGAGAACAGCTAGAAGAACCTACTTTTCTAAGACATGTGAGTAACATGTATAACGTATCACAAAAATTCATGACACATTAAGAATTTTTTAAAAAATGTCCTAAAAGTGCATTAACAATGATCTTTAAAGAAACTAATAAATAGCAAAATAAAATCTGTTGAAAATTTGAATTTGGTACTAATGTTTTGATAGAGAATAAATGTAAATGAGAGATGTTACAACAACAAGAACAAAAAAAAAAAAAAAAAAAAAACAAGCGTAATATATTATTTTGTTTAAAATGTAATATAAGAAAATGAGAGGAAACTTACTGAAAAGTAAATAAAATTATCTTCATTAACGGTTGCTCTACGAATTTTATATTATGAACATTTATAATCTAATATTTCAAATGAAACAAGTGGTAAATTCTGTATATCTTCTTTAAACTAAATAAAAGATATGAATAAATATTCAAGATACATAACAGTATTTCCATTTCCACAAACTCATCATAAGACATACTAGTTTTCTGAAAGTGAACATTTGAGTATAGAATCTTTTTATTATATAATTAAATATGTTAATTAATTAATACATTAGCAAATCATTATTTATTTCCCTCCCAGTTATTAACAATGATATATGAATTCTATATTGATGAGGAATGCAGAAAATAATAAAGGTGACTCTTTTTCTATATCTGATTTATTTCAACACAGAAATAAATGATACAATAAGAAAAATTTCAGCAACAAGACACGAAGATAATTGATCACAGAATTGTGATTAAACATAATTTGGCTCTAAAAGGTAATTCAAGAATGCAAAAATACATGAATAAAATGCAAAAAATACATGATTTCATTTCATTTCATAAAATATGAAGTTTTAATTAAAGATAGGTGAGGGAGGGGGAATTACTGAAAACTAAATTTTATATTTTAGAGTGATTTTAATGTTTTCTACAAATATTCCCTTTAATACTTGTATCTGATGAGAGAAAAAGAACTGGAATCCAATTTTGAAGAAATCTTTTAAGAATTAATTGAATAAAGAAGATTGACGATTAATATACTGATCAAATTCTTGAACAGTACATTATAAATATATTCATTTTTCTATCAATGAGAGAAAAATTTCAAAAATTCCTTACTACAGATTTAAAAAGTAATATTCTCTTTTACACGAAATGCATGTAAACATCATTAAATTAAAAAAATTATAAATACTTTTTTGAAAAATTATGACTGAAAAAATTAAAAAGTGTCTTTAATAAAATTATCCATCAAATACATTCTTGGCAGTTAAACAAATAACTTCTTATTTTCATTTGAGAAATAATAACCTTCTTGTGCTCCAAAATATACAACACAAGGCTTATAAAAGTAAGTTAAGCTCATTGTGATGGTTAAGTATTAGAATAGTGTGTCTTAAACTGTAGATGGCAAACCTGAAATGGTGTCGTGAAAATTTAATTTAGTTATGTGAATTTAAAGAAATATCAGTCACAATCCATCATTTTTAATTTAATATGCGAGTTCTACATTTTCTAAGTAGTGCATATAAAAATCGCAATACTGACTTTATGTTCAGTAGCATCAAATATTACAAGATTTAATCTGTTGTACAGAAAAAAAACAAGCAAATCTGTCTCATTAAAATGTAAATATGTTTCATTAATTTTTGTACACTTGGAACAAATTCTAAAACTACTTTTAATTTTTTGTGTATATGAATAAATATCTTTTAAATTATATATTTCATTATAAATTTTATTTCAATTATACATTTTGCTCAAAGATTGGTTAAATAAATTTTTATTATAAAATGTAAATTTGTCACAAAAGTATGTTTGCAAATAATAAAAATAATGAGCATTTCATTTTAATTTGACAAACGTTTTAATTTAAAAGCAAATTCAAATTTAAATTTATTTATTTATTAATTTTTAAATTAAATTAGAAATTAAACAACATATTTTTTGTGCATGGCTATGGTAAGGAGAAAGGAGAGTAGCAAGACTAAAAATGTTTAAGATACACTGTTCTAAGAGAAGTCAGTAAAACATATATATATATATATAAAAAATGAAATAACTAAAGCAAAATAAAACAATGCTAAAAAGAAAGAAAATTTCAGGCAAGAAAAAGGGCATAATCAGAAGGAAATGAAAAAAAATACGAAAATAATAAATTAATTTTTTTATAAATGAGCACAAAAAATACAAGTGCAATAATAAATTAAATAAAAAAAAAAAAAAAGAACACAAATACACAATAAAATAAAAAAACAAATATGCAATTTGATCATAAAGACAAAAAAATAAATAAAAATAATTATTAAGGACCAAAAGCCAATTCATATTCAACGAGTACAAAAAATTATGTAAGAAAATTAATATTGAATGGAAAATTAATAGATATTTCACGATAACTTCTTTCCTTCCTTGACTGGTTGATTTCACTGACGTAAGTGCCGGATTTGCCAAGTTTATCCTTTCTTCCAGCAGTTCGAAACAATGAAATAGATGTAGAAAATTTTGCGTTTGATAGATTATATATGAAAGTCGCACTTAAAAGCAACATAAGGGCTATTGGTGACGGGCCAAGTTAATTTTGCGCCTCGGTCAAGTGACGAGGACGACACCAGAGCAGGCAGTCTCTCTCCAAACTTCCACATCATGCCAACGGGAGGACCTTAAGAGCTTCAACAGATTTAATGCGTAACAGCCTCGTTATACGGCGGATCTTTAGCGGAATCGGGACTCAATGGGAAAAACTCTGGCCGCGAATTCACGACCATGACCATTACGCTAACGCGGTCGAACGTTTTGTATTCTACTTGTGCTAAATGAATATAAAACGAAAAATAATTCAAATTTTTCAAAAGAGACTAGAAATTTGGACTAATATTCTCAAGGATAATTTAACTAATAAATACGATTACGGGAAAAAAAAAAAAATTACAGATTTGGATTCCTCATGTCATAAAATCCTTAAATCTAAAATTTATTGCAATTCCCCCACCAGTTCAGAAAATATTCAATTTTGAAATTATGACCAGAAATTACAGAGATTTAAGAGCCTGTATAACAGTTTATAACAATTATCGATACATTTACTTCGAAATGTCAAAAAAAAAAAAAAAAGGTTATGAATCGTTTGAATTAAGTAATCTATTATGTGCACCCTCTACAGTTTTTTCTAATTATTTCTGGAACTAGCGAATCGTTTTGTATAAAACTTGGAATGTTTGGTACTTACAGCAATATCTACTTTTTTTTTTTTTTTGCAAAATGGAATTCGACAACAGAAAAAAAAATCCTTTTTAGAAGTTAATTAATAATGTTAATCAATTAACACCATAGTAAGTTCCCTTTGGACCAATAACAATGATACTAATTTTATCTAGACACAATGAAAAAGTTTTCAAGCGAGTCCATTTTTTCCTAATGACTGCTCATCTCTTACATTACTACATATCAGGTATACTGTATATACATATCAGGATATTGAATAAAGAATTGTAAATATTTATTGATAACATTTAATATAGAATTGAATTTAAATTAATTTGCTACTTCTTTATCTACTGAAAAGGAATCAAAATTATTTCATTCATAAATAAATAAAACAAAATATTTTATGTCAATCAAACATTTAATTCCAAAATCAAAATGAAAAACAGTCATAAAAGCAATCTAATATAATAATTTACAATTATGAATACTTAATTCACATAGGAACAAAATAATAACATTCATTAAGCTGTAAACATTTTGCTATACTTATACGATTTCAAAGATACACATTTTCTAAAATACAAATACTTTCAATGAAAAAGCTGAACATTCTTTAAAACATCAAGTTTCAAAGTGTTTTTAACACATTTTTTAAAGTTGAAAGACATAATTTTTTCCCAATAATAAATTACAAACAAACACTGCTCACAATACAAGCAAGCATTCATATATAATTACTGTATATTTCTGCAGATTAGACGAGGTATAAATTTCTGTCAAAGTTTTAAAACTTCAGCATAAATCTGTTCTACAAGACAACCCTGACATTATCAATGGCCAATCAATACAGTTTAGATCAGATATCATCATCTAGAACAAATTTTATTTTTTTGCATCTGGTAACACTGCTGTAGAAGCACATGCCTTATCTTGAACTCACATATACCTCTTCTAACTAGTGTATTGGCTGTGATTGCCTAATGGTCATGAACCAGTGGCTGGTATCGAACTAAAGATCTGCCACGTAACATGGCTGATGCACATTAAATCAGTTGAGGCTCCAAGTCTCCCCATTGGCATGGTGTGGAAGTTTGGAAAGGGTTCAGTGCCATCCTCATCACTTGACCAAGGTTCATTGCCAATAGTCCTCATATTGCCTGGAAGTTTAATGTCAGTAAACAATCAATTTCACAAGCTTACTTCCTTACATATGGCAGCTTTCCTAAAAGAAGCATGTGCAACATTCACAAACTCGCATATACCCCTAAAAATTATTCAAAAATTGTGGGATTTCTAATGCTATGGTTGGAACTGAAGACAGTTATGGGTATTAATGACAAAGTGGAAATCGACTCCATAGAAACAAAATGGGACTCATGTGATGAGTTTCTCAACAATGAAAGTGAGGATGTACTTGAGCAGCTTTTTGCCTTGGATGATGAAGGTGAGGATTTTGTAAGATGAATAAGAGGATATTGGTAAACCCCGGATTTTGAGGGCCTTTTTTAATGATTCAACAACAGTCTTATCTGCAGAAATATACAGAATATACTATACAGTTACAGTTCCATATATCTAGATGAATTTTTTTGTTGTCTAAGTCATAAAAAGAAAACTACTTCTGTCCATGAAAAAATTCTTCAAAACGAATTTTATTGCTGGGCAGAACAGTTTTCTTTTCAGAAGAGGTGATTTCAAAATAACAATGTAGAATGTGACATACGTCAAATAACACATAAATATTAGCTAGATTTGATACAGTTTGGACTGATTTTTACACAGAAAATGTTTATGAAGAAATATTAAAAATGGACATAAATGAATATGAAAATTTTTAATCATTGAAATTTATTGCATGCCAAAATGTTACATTTTTTTTTAAAAAATAAAAATGTAAATAGATGCAAAAAATTAGTATTAATTTTGTTGATTTATGTTATTTTTTCTTCTTCTAAATTTCAATTATTAATAATCATTAAACTAAGAGTAGAAAACTCAGAAAAGAATGTATTTATACAATACATTACTTTGATTTAACGATATATAACCACAATATGCGCATAAGGTGACACTTTATTTATGAGACACAGTGCTCCAAAAGTTGAAATGTTGATTCAGTGTATTTCCACACAACTTGTATTAACATTACCTGTATTTACTTAAAAATAATCACAACTATTCATCAAAATTTAAAATTCCTTTGCTGGGACCATAGATTTCACTAAAATGAGATGCAATTGAAACTCCCTGTTAGATTCCCCCCTTCATTGCCATTGTTAACTAGATAGTCTAACGAAAGCATAGAATAACAAAAGCATGACTTTGAACAGAAAAATAATTTTTTTTATCCAATTCACCTTTAGAAAAAACAAATATAATAAAAATTTAACAGTCATCAACAATTAATTATTCCTCACAATTGCTGAGATCATGGATTAATAAGACATGTGTTCGCTTTATTTTTCTGTTAACTTCTTTCAAAAATATATTTTGTATTTTTCAAAGTAATTAAAAACTTTCTCATCATTAGCCATCCATCAATTCTACAAAAAGTAAGTTTATTACACCATAGAATTTCAAAATGATTAATTTTTAAATATTAATCAACACATATGATTTGATAGATTTGTTGTTACTGAAATAAGTATAGGTGAAGTCAATCAAACAGCTTTTCTGCCAGGATAGGTACATTTTGTTTAGAATAAAAGAAATAGGATATTGGACAAAACTATCAACTAACTAATCAAGTACAATACCCATAAGAGGACAATAAATTTACTTATGTGATATCAATATATACATAAGAAAAATTCATTTCAAAAATACACAGTTGAAAGCTCAATGTACACATATTAACACATCAGTTTCTTTTCCCAAAAATTCGTTCACCAACCCGGATATACTGTGTTCCAAGTTCAATCTACATGTAAATATTAAAAAAAAAAAAAAGGAATATAGAAATAATATAAGCAGTTTTTACTAAAATACAAAGAATAAAAGAATAAATATATAGATGTAGGTAGAATATATTCTAGAATAACTATAAAGTAATAATAAATACGTACAAATAGGTATAGGAATAAATTACAATACAGTTAAGGGCAACTTTTGGTTTTTTATATTTAAAGGAATTGGTTAAAATATACCTAAGGCCCCCGAGACAATTGAAGGACTAGCACAAATGATTTAACCTGTTTTCTTAAGTTCTCTCTTATTTCTTTACACCATATTTAGTGGTCTACACTACAATTACTCTAGCAGGGTCCTTACATTCTTTCTGCAATTCTAAATTATTTCTTCAAAAAAAATGAATTACCTTTTACTTTTGAGGTTATTTACTAAACTTTACCAAGAAAATCGAATGTTTGAATCTTAGTTAATATTTAGGATGAATTTTTTAAAAAAATATTTTATCAGACAAAACAAATCCCAAAGACATTTGCATTTGACACTGAAAATAAAGAATTGTAGCATACTGAATAAAATGTTAACACTGTAAATATAAATACCACAACATTATTGCAAGAATCTATGCTTGTGTGAGAGAGAATTTGTCTTTTCTGGAGTGCAGTTGGCTCTAATTTCATTTTTATTTATGACAGCATTCATCCACATGAGGACTCATTTGGACGAACTGAATGGCCATCAGAATATTTGGGATGCTCTTGGGAGGGCAAAACAGCATTGCAGGAGACTGCCACAGGATCTCATTAAAGCTCCCGTCAACACACCCCCACGAATTTCCCTACCTAACATTAATCCTATGGAGTTACTTAAAGTCTCACATCTAAAATATTTATTTTAACTGCATGGAATAAAGTGCATTTTTAAGAACTTTAAAAAATGAAAGCTTCTGAGGAGTTACTTTTTTCCCCTGATTTTTCAAGTATTTTTAAATTTTTATTTAAGGTCTGAAAACTCATATCAGGCGCACTAAATTGATCATAAAAATACTTTGAATAATCAGACAAAAAAATGTAACACCACAGAATCTTTCCCTTTTTTTAATGCTCTTTCAAATGCATATTTTTTTAAAAAATTTAATTTATTTTGCTGCTAGTAATTTGTTGAGTCAGCAAAGTAAACAAGGAAAGAGGAGAAAGCAAAATTAAAAGTCCCGCCTTAGTGCGCAAGGATACATGGCAAAGACACGACGACAAAAGGAGATTTATGATCCTTTGGGGTGAGTTGGCCGATTTCTAGGAATTTTGTAGTTGGTGATCTGAGAATTCCTCCTTTGAAGCTTTATTTACAGTTGCATAATATTCGCTGAAAGTTTATCTTTATCTTACAGATTTCTATGTGGTATTTCACAATGTCAGTGTTTAAAAAGTAAGCTTCATACACGATTTCTTAAAAAAAAGAAGTAATATTTCATTTTTTATGCTATTGTTACTGGGTATTTAAAAAAAATACACTCTCCAAATTACTTTATTAATTATTAAATGAACCCCAGGTCAATGCCCATGCGTAACCCAGCTTCGATTCTGGAAGCACAGGTAAAGAGAAAAAAACGAAAAATTATGTAAATGTAAATTTTTAAGTCATTTTGTATCCCTGAAATTATATTAGTAATACTGTTAAAGCTTTTCTTGATATTCAAATAATCTGTGATATATTGTAAGTAGAAAACCTGAACGAGGATTTTGAAGGAATTATTATTATTATTTTTTTTATTATCATTTATGTGTGCTGGAAATTTATAATCATATCGCTATGGGAAAATATTATTTCAATGTGTTTGTTTTGCATGTGTATTTTTATTGTTATTGTGCATCACTGTTTATATTATATTTAAAACCCAAAAGTAACTATTTTATTTCAATTGACACAACTGTATATATTTATTCAAAAGTTTATCCACAAAACATTTTAACTATATTTAAGTAGAAAGATTGCATGACCATTTATTGCTATTTTTTCAAAACTCCTTTGTAGGAATCAGATTAAAAGATATCGAATTTTTATGATTAAATGAAGAATATCCAGAAAAAAAATTATTCTGGTTCTCAGATATGTGAACAATTTTACATGAATAATACATTTTGCAAGAACGGAAACATTATCTTACTGCATTGAAACAGCGTATGGAGTAGCCGAATGGTTACGCTCGCTATTTTGTGACTAGCGATGTTTTAGTCGAGCCGAGTGTTTGAGTCCTATTTTCCTAGAACCGCCAACATGTTTCAAATTTAAAAATAATAAATAGCTCTCATGTTTCTTCCAATTGCGATGCAAATAAATAGTCAATCCTTACAAATTTTGTTTTCAGAATTCGACCTAAAATTAGCTCCCCCCCCCACACTTTAGTCTAATAACTAATGCAGAATGAAAATTATTAAATAGATATTATATGAATAAAGCTGTTCTAATAAATATTATCCACCCAATGGGCTATTGTTTTCTATATCCTAATAAATGTCATAACTGACCACTTTTCAAAAATTAATTTGTTTTTGCGTCAGTATTTTATGTCTGCTTTCGTCAGTAATGAACTTAATTTTCAAAAATACGTCATAATAAAATACTCCTGAATTTTTTATCGGATTGAAATAAAATATATGCAATATATATCTGATACCTGTTTTCACCACTAATGAACTCAATTTTCAAAAATATATCGTCATAAATTTCGCCCAATTTTTTTTTATTGGATTGATGGGAAACAAATATAAAAATTAAGTATTTCATTTACTTATCTATTTATGTATTAACTTAAAAATCAGAAGTAAATTGGAATTAAGGTATGACTGATAATAAATGACATTATTCAAAAATTTAAAAAAAAAAAAAAAAAAGGCTAGCTCACAGCCTTTATGGGGGGGAGGGAGTCTCTTGATTGAGATAAATTTATAATTCAAGGTTGATTTAATTATTTTTTGAATATAAATGTACATTAAGATTATATGAAGTATCTTAGAATAAAGTTTTCCCATAAAGATCGTAAAATTAATTACCATATTTTATGTCTTATTTTTTTCCTATTAAATAGCATTATATTTTTAGAAAAATATGATTTATTAAAACTTAGATTTTTTTATTTATTTGTTTGTATAAATGACGTACTAGAGTAACATGTACTTTTCAGTGACTGATTTCACAAATATTAACCAAGGTTTGATAAAGATTTTATCACAAATATTAACCAAGGTTTGATAACCAAGGTTTGACACCTGAAACTGTATGTTCATTGTCCCCCTTTTATAGTTTCTTTGCCTTCGATTTGGGAATAAAATTAAATAGCGGAATATTTGGGATTGGCCAAATGAATTTGCAGAAGCGTCCTGAGTTTGCCTTGGAAGTGCATTACAGCAGAGATTTGTCAGTAGAGCAAACTAGTAAGCTGAACATTGCTGATACAACTGTGACTGTCATTACAAGAGCAGTTTTTGTTCTTGTATCTGTGTGTCTAAGTACTGTGTTCCTGTTTGTGCTGTTACTATCCAAATTCTATAACTTGCATCATATCTTGAATATTTGTGAATAAAGTGTCATTTGCCATTAGCCTCTGTGTTTGATATTCAATCGCATACACCCTCACATGATTGAATTTTTGTGACAATATATAAGTTTAAAAGTCGAACTAAAATTATTCAGGCATCATAAAAAAATAGAAATTAATAAAGTTACCCAATCGTATAATCTTATTGAATCCCAGAAATCGTTTTTTAAAAAAATTGACCCTATTAAAATAAAAGAGGTAATGAAAGATACCATACAAACAAGTTATTATATTTATATGCAATTTTATTGGAGCTAGTTACCCATGTAAATGGAGCGATTACTATATTTAAAAAAATTAAATGCTTAGTATCGATTTTTACGAAAAACGACTTAATGTAATTCATATAACATATAACGCTAAGCAAGATGGTCTTTCAAATAATTATTAATGTAAGCAGACTTTTTGATAACTCCTTTGCATACATTTCCAGCTTTATCAAATTATCTGTAAAATTTTTAATAGCAGTAATTTGTCACTAGTTAATTCTAGAAGTGTTATGTAAATACGACAAATTACATATAATGAATAAATTAATCTAATAAATGAATAAGCATTAAATCAATTGAAAACTTGATAGTTAATATAGTAGTAAATTAATTTTTTGTATTAAATGTATATGTATTAAATACGTAAAAATTTTATCATACAAAAATACAACTTAAGACAAAAATTCCGAGAAATTATATTTAGTTTTTATTAACGTGGCACTAAAAACAACATGAGGGATATTAGTGACTGACCTCGGAAATTTGAACCTCGGTCAAGTGACCAAGATGACACCTGAGCCAGTCACCCCCTCTCCTAACTTCCACACCACACCAACAGGAGGACTTTGGGCCCCGACAGATTTAATGTGCATCTGCCCTGGCGACACGGCGGGTCTTTAGTGGCATCAAGGCTCAAACCCATGACTCAACCAAACTGCCTCAGCGAGTTCGATGCCTTAACCACTAGGCTACTGCAGCCACCTAGGTAAATAATAAACAATCACGACTCTTTACCATTCAGGTGAACAACTTTGGAGACGGAGAATTAAAGAATATTTTAAATATTGGTGACATTTCAAATATAATTTTCTCAAAAACACTGTAAATATTTTTTTTTATATCTAGATCTCCCTTTTTCTATCTTCATTAATATTCTCAATTTTTAAAAAAAATGTAACAATTTGCTTTACTCCTAGTCAAGCACTAATGCTAATATATATAGCTTAAACATTTGTTTAATTCAGAATCAAACAGAAACAATAGAAAAATATTACTTACAGCATGCTGGAAATCTTGAGACATTCCCATACTTAATCCCAATTCATCATCATATTTATCTTTAATCATTTTCTTTAACTTTACAAGAGCTACAAAGTCTGGATTGGGACCTTTTCCAAGATCATGATTAGGAGATCCAATAGTCATCAAACCCTTTACTACCAAATTAGGGCAGTTTTCCTTTACAAACAAATACATTTCTTCCACATCCTGTACTGGAACTCCACTTTTGCCTATAATATTTAATAAAAAAAAAATTTCAATAAATACAAATCTTTTTTCAATGTTCCTTATTCCTAAAAAGAAATAAAATATTTGAAAGAAATATATTTCATAAATACTGCAATAATTTTTTTTTTTTTTGTGCAAAACGTACAAACTTTTTTTTGTATACATATTATTGAGAGTTTGTTTAAAAAAAAAATAAGAAGCAAGGAAACAAAAATATAAATTGCAACAAAAAACATATCAGCATTGTAAATTCCTTTATAAAATAATGTATAACTCAAGTATTTGCATATCTTTAAACCACAAAATGATAGTGCATCATTTGCATGAGTTTAGTTTAGTTTTTATTAACGTCACACTAGAAGCTGCATGAGGGCTATTGGCAACGGACCTTGTAATTTTGAACCTCTGTCAAGTGACGAGGAGGATGCCTGAGCTGGAACCCCCTCTCCTAACTTCCACACTATGACAACGTGAGAACTTTGGGCCCCGACAGATTTAACATGCATCAGCCCCAACTACACGGTGGGTCTTTAGCAGCCAAGGATCAAAGGAAGACCAAGGAACGAAATCCGCCGGCCGCAAATCCAAAGCCATGACCGCTAAACTACCGTGGCCATCACTTGCGTGAGCATTATAATTGTAACCATGTAAAAATTTAATATACTAAGAAAACTAAACATGTCAGGCCCTTTTTAATAAATGATAGTTAATTTCAATTATTTTGAAACAAATCTATAGACCATATTATAATTATAATGTTAAGGGGGAAATATTTCAAGAGAGGCAGTAATGATGAAAAAACAGTTTAATAAAAATAAATGAAATAAATTTTTTTTAAAAAGCTTAGTAACAAAATTCTGTATAAAATTGCACAACAGCAAAAGTCAATATAATAAAGAGCATAAGATAAAAACTTCTTCCTTTCCTATGCAATTTTCACAATTAAAGCGATGTGATTCAAGTTTAAATATCAAATGTTTAGCTTTCTGTATTCCACAAAAATTACCCATCACATTTAATCTAAAATTTATATAAAATATTTAACAAATTAGATATATAAGAAAATATATACAATATAAAAACATCTAGGATAATTTTAAAATATTAATAGGTTTGACAATGTAGTGTACTAGCAGATGGGTACACTCTTTGAAAGTATCAGTACATTTTCATCAAAAGCAAATGAACAATAAACTTTTGACATTAATTTCCTTTCTTAAGCTCACTTAGGCAACTTCCAGCCAAGTTTTTGTGACATACTAAAGCATTACTATGAAATTATTCAGGTTATTTTTTTAATCATGATTTTAAACAAAATAATTTATTTTTCTCACAAAAAAAAAAAAAAAAAAACACTTAAAACAATGAAAATATTTAAAAAATACTAAAAATGAAATTGAAGAATGAAGTAAATACAGTGACTCACAAAATTGATCATACACCACTCACTTTTTCTTGAAGGTATAAAACAATATTCTTAAAATATTCATTTAAGATCAGCATCTCAAAAATGGATAAAAGTATACATGAAGAAATGTAGTATGCTAAAAAACAAAAACGAGGAATTGACATTTTTTTTTACCAGACTTTTTACATGGAAATTACAAACTTCTTATGCTGAAATTACACAAACTGAGTATATACACACACATCTAGTACAATTCCTTATGAAACAAAATTAACATACAATTAATATTTTGTTTCATAACCCTTTTGTATTCAGAACAGCTTGCATATGGAGTTATTTGAACCAACAAGAGTTCCTGTTGTTTCAATTGATATTTTGCACATTATTCATATAATACTATTTATAAGTGTTCTTTGCTCCTAATATTATGTTTTTGAACAGATTTTTCCAACTGAGACCACAAGGTTTCAATCACATTGAGATCTGGAGGCTGAGGTGGGTATGTAATTGCATTTTACTATCGTACAACATTCATAACTTAACAATTTTAGCTGTATGCTTTTGGTGGTCATCTTGTAAATACCTAAAAAGCACAACCCTAAACTACATTCCTGTTTTCATAAGGGGAACAAATTGCATGCTTCATTATATTTTCATGTTAAAAGAACAATACTGAATATGGTTTATATTATATTTATTTTTCTATCTTAATTAACATGTATGAAAAATCAGCTTTACAAAGATATTTTATACTAAAGCATAAAAAAAATTACTAACAGGTAAGATACTAAATACCTAGGATATGAAAGAAATAAAATTCAGCATATACTGAAGTGTCTATGAAGTAAAACTAATAATTTAATGAAAAATTAGAAATAAAAATGATACATGTAACAAAATAGAATTTTTTCCCCCTCTCATGTAAAAGTTCAAGATCCCAGCATAATTACAATAACAATAATTTCAAATATTGAAGCAGAAATTGAGAAATTCGGATATTTTTTTGAATAATAAATGCAATAAAAGAAAAAATTACAAAAGAATTTTAACAAAGTTAATACAAAATATTTAAATAAATTTTACATTAAAAACATTTTTAATGATGTGAAATAATCCTTACTTTCTTCTCCACTTGTATTTACTTGTATCATTATATCCATGTACTCTTCCGCTCTATGTGTTTTGTTTGCAAATGTATTTTCTACCACCTCTGCCAGTTTAATAGAATCTATAGTTTGAATCATGTTTAAATTTGGGCAACCTGAAACCAAGTACTAAAAATTAAAAATATACTGATAATAAAATATTGGTTATAAACAAATTCAAGTTAACTTTTTAATGCAAGAAGAGTTAACATTCATATTCAGAACAATCATATTTTTTAAAAATTGAAAATGTAACCGTAATTTTAGTTAATTACACACACACATTGACAATAGTTTAAACCATATATAAATGTTATTTAATACTTCCATTATATACCTATTCATATTTTCACTTGAACTGTATAACATCCACAAAGATAAGAATTTTTAATACTGTTTGTTTTTAATTTATAATAAAATATAATTAAATGGAACATTTGAGAGTGATCTACAAATTGATAATAAAAAGATTTTCCAATTTTAAAAACCAATTATTGTAAAAAAAACACATTTTAAATACAGGCTGCATTCACAAAGAAGGGGGAAATTTTCAAATTTGGTGCATTAACAGAGTATCTTATATGTAATTAAATAACAAAGTCAAACATTTGAGTTATGCTTGAGAAAAATTGCAAACTCTGCAATTGATCATTCACATCAGAGTTAACAGATACTTTAATTTATTTTCCATTAATATACTGCGAATAGTATCAGCTCTAATGGTTTTTGATTCATCAGCTATTTTTAATAGATTAATTTTTAAAAAGAAAATTTCAATTTATTTTTATAGTTCAAAATAATTTATAGCTACATCAAACATTGTATTATTATGTGCTAGTTTACACAATATTATTCTTAAATTTTTCTCTTTTTTTTTTCCCCCTACTTGTCCAATCTAAAACACAAAATTGATTAATAATTTAGCTCTCCAGAAAAATTTAATAAAAATTCTCATAAGAATTAAATTTTCTAAAACAATACATAAAATGCTAAACATTTATTTACGTTGTATCTGGGACATAAGAGAAAAAATAAGTCAGAGATTTTATTGCCTGCTTCATGAAATGAATAATTGAAAAAGATTCATTCAATTAAATGCATATGTATTGGAACTCCTTTAAAAGAAATGAAGAAATTTGATGCACTTAAAAATAATGGATGTGTCTCATTAATAATGGGATAGCTGAACAAGATTTCCCTACAGAGGAACCAGCAATGGAAAACCCTTGAATTCATTACCACTTGCAAAATCTTATTTATAAAATTTAGAATTTTGTGCACAATAAGGTGCTGAACTAACCAAAAAATTTCATTATATTAAATTGTTATTTTCATTAAGGCTGTCTTAGGCTAATGTAAAAGAATAGGGTCCAAGATTCAACCTTATTTTCAAGTAGAAGAAATGCTTCAATATTAATATAAATTACAATAGATATAACACATATAATCATTTATTAGATAGCATTCTTAGAACTTTGAAATTTTTCACAAACAGTTAGAAATATACAATTATCTCTATAGGACAGAATAGCCAGAATACAGTTTTGTGTCGTTATTAACGAATTTTTCAAATTAATTTTTGTTGATTATTGACTTATTTTGGTTTGTCTGTGACAGATGGCACTATGATAACTTTTTTCCAAAAAAAGTATCCTTAGCTATGAATACCTATTTTTGATGAACATTTACAGTTCCTTTCTGAAATGGAATCACCAATCAACTAGTAAATTGGGATAAAAGGTAAACAATGGAGATTGATTTATGATTCCCAATGACTTATTAACTAATCACTATTGAACTATGCTGTTTATTAATGTTCTGCATGTGTTTAAAAAAATATCTATAAAGGTAAATTTTTACTTCAGTTATGTGATTCTGTTTACTTTAGAAGGAAATTTGTGTTATAAATAAAATTTTTATAAAAATAAGTTTTAATTCTGTGAGGTGAAAGGAGAGAAGAGATAATCTTAATTAAATTAATACTGAATTTCTGCAAAATTCAGTAATTAAAACCTTTCTTAATACCTTTAAACAATACAACAAAATGAAAATAATTATTTTAATCATCATGATGCACTGAATTAAACTGTTCACTTTAACAAAATAGATTTTAATTTAATTAATTTTTTTTCAAAGTAAATTATGGTCTTATAAAATTTAAGCATTAAAACCATTAGAATTATTATTCATAAAATATTGTTACTTCAACTGAATTCAAATGTCTTGAAGGAACTTCTTTTTAATAAATTCTGTTCATATTTTAATCATATTATAATGTGCTGAGGAAATCATGAGGTAAAATTTCTACTAGTCAATAATATTCATTGTCTTTATATGATACAACCAAATACGAAAACATTGCTTCAATCAACTAAAATTTTCTCTTTGAATGCATTAGCATATGAAGAAGAATGAATAAAAAATTAATATTGGTAGTTAGGAATTGAAAATAAAATCTAATTTTTCGAAATCAGCATAGTTTGAAGTTTAAAATAAACTTAAGCAATTATCTCAAATATACATTAAATTTTTATATTTTTAGTATGCAATTATACTAACATTGGATTACATAGATCTGATAACATTTATGCATTTCTGTCCCTTCTTTCTATAATCTTTAAAATTATTAACCGCTTTTATTTTCCATAAAAGAAACATAAATGATTTCTTCAAAAATGTTTTCTACATTCATTAAAAATATTACCATCTCTAAAACAAATCACTGATACTAAAGCTAATAATTACAGAAAAATAAAATACTAATGAATACAGCAAGTTTTTCTGACTACTATAATACTTGTTATATTTTGTTTATACTTTACATTACAGCCATTCATTCATATTTGCAATTATAAATTGCACATTTAGTTTTATTGCATATGATTACTGTAACAAATATTTAACTAAACCACAAATGATAAATTCATTAACAGGAAAAAAACTTCATGTAACTGATGCACGAAAAAATTACATAAAATTTTAGTTATACCAATTGATTATTAGGTATGCTGTTTATTTTATAATATTAATTGATGTAGTGACTTAACAATTTACGTGCAGTTGCATTCGCTTTTTTATTATTAAAATTGGACATATTCAATTTTCTAACCAAGCCTTTGAATAAGTTTTTAACAAAATAATGCTATAATTTGGGGGCAATATATTTTATATAGATTAGACTCAGAAGTCTAGTTAATTCAAGAAATATCCATAGCAATTGTATTTAATAGAATACCATTTTTCCATTTAACATCAGTAAGAGCACTGTGTTACAATAAAAACATTGAAAATACCTCCCACATATTATAACTAAACATAAGTTTGCTCTATTTCATATTTATATTAGGGGGGGATTCTCATTCCCTTGGGGAACTCAAATTAGAAGAATTTGGGGAACTTTAACTTTCAATCTTCAATTGAAAATTAAAGTTTTATATATGCAAATGAATTTCAATACCAACATCCAAATATACATATTTTTTTTTAACTGAAGAAGCTTTTCAAATTGTATGATTTGACCTGAAAACAAAAGAGAAAATAAAACTATAATTGTTTTGATACTTACATTCTGTAACAGATTCTCATGCTTTCCCTAATTCACTTACCTTTTAAAGCTACATTATAATATTATTTGATTTGAGAACTTTACCTTGTGAATACACTATGTCTTATGTACAATACTATATACAATCATTGCCACAGAAACCTGAATACCAAGAAGCAAGAGTGGGATTGTTATAAAACTTGGCATGAAGGTACGTGTTGGGCAGATATGCATATGATTAGAAACGCAGCATGATTGCGCATTGCGTAATGCCACCAAAGGACATTGAACTTTGTTCTCCTTGGATTATAAAACAGGTAAGGAAAGCTGATTTGCATGTATTTAATCTGATGCAGTTGTCAGTGGGGTAGAATCAAAGGGATGATGGAAACTGGATGGTCAGCTTGGCAAGCAGCTCACCAACTAGGCTGTTCTGACTTTACTGAAAGGTTTAATTTAGTTTTTTATTAATGTTGCATTAGAAGCAAAACAAGGGCTATTGGCAACAGACTTCGTAATTTTGAACCTTGGTCAAGTGACGAGGGTGACGACACCTGAGCTGGAACCCCCTCTTCTAACTTCCACACCATGCCAACGGGAGGACTTTGAGAATCAACAGATTTAACACGCATCTGCCCCAGCTACACGGCGGGTCTTTAGTGGCATCATGGTTCGAACCCACGACTCAATGAAACTGCCAGCCACGAATCCGAAACCATGACCACTAGGCTACTGCAGCCACGACTTTACTGTGAGGTGTTGGGATCAGTAGACAAGAGAGAGGTCTCTTATATGGAATGTACAACCAGGGATCACGATCATCTGGCTGCAGGACAGGTGCTATTGTGGTGCCCATCACATGCACTGCCTTTGACACCCACTGACCATCGCCTCCATTTGAAGTAGTATCGCGCTCGAAAGGATTGGACTGCAGCCGAATGGAATCCAGTATCCAGATTCCATTTGGGCAATGATGACAATCATGTACATGTGTGGAGGCCATGTGGTAAAGGCCTAAATCCTGCTTTTTCTGTACAGTGGTATGCTGCTCCCACAAAAGGTGTGATTGTATAAGGTGCTATCACATATGACACGTTCATCCCTAATATCCAAAGCACCATGGATGATCCACAGCATAATGATCCAAAGCACCATGACAACCCAGAAGTACGGGTTCAAGACATTCTTTAGCCACATGTGTTGCCACTCATGGCTGGGTTCCCAGGAGCCATTTATCAACAGAACAATGTTTGCCTCCACACAGCAAGGGTTTCACAGTACTACCTCGGCTACATTTCCACCCTTCCCTGGCCTGCTCGATCCCCAGATTTGTCACCGATGGAGCATATCTAGGATCATTTAGGATAGCAAGTTGGGCAGCCTATGACTTTGGTCGAATTAAAGGTGCGTTTACAGCAACTGTGAAACGAGATCTCGCAGGACATCATATGGGACTTGTATGCCTCAATGTCCTACCATATCACATCATGCATTTATGCTAGAAGTGGACCCACAGGGTATTAAAACCTCCATTCATTTGATATTTTTTCCACAGTAAATGATCATTTTGTTTTGATTTTGTAATCACTTACTCACATTAGCGTTGTACTTACATATATAAAATTTCGTTTCATTCTGACAATTCTTTCTTAGTGCACAAATTTTTATGGCAATGAGTGTATGTAAAAGTGTAGTAAACATTTCTACATTGTTATAAACACTTATGATAGATAGATATAGAAGTGTGGTGAATAGGAAATGATGAGATAAAGAGATTGGACATGTTGAAGTGCTGAGAGGAGACTGAAGGTTAGCAATACAGTAGTGTGCATCATATTGATGCAGGAAAGTTACATGATTGGCAATGTCATTATTGGACTGATGGGTTTATGGTACAAAGGCCAAATTAGGGTATACTGCCAATGTGGTCATCAGAGAGCTAATATTCGACTCAGACCCAGTTTATAAACAGATCCAATTTTGTTACTGAGACAAGCAAAATTTTCAATTATAATTTTGGGTTAATGTTGAGAGTTAATAACCTATCCAAATTCATAGCAATAATTGTCATTCTAAAATATAGAATAAAACTAGTTTGATTTTTCTTAAGTAACTATTTCTTGAATAAACTTTCATTGAATTTCGAAGACTCCGATCCTAAGTAGCGATGCAAGGGATATCACAAATGAGTCCATCACTTCCCCCCATGGATTCAGATGGGGAGTTGGAATGACATTTCTGCCAATTCAGTTTTTTTGATAACCTTTGCAAAAATAAGAAACACGAAGAAATTCTTATGCTAACTACAAAATAGTAAGTCTCTGTAAAACTTAACTTGGTAATATGTCTTAGACAAACAAAATACTATGTATTTTGTGAAAAATATTTCCCCCTTATTCATTACATCCTGACATAATTACTGGTTGTGGTAGCCAAATAGTTATGGTATTTTTTCATCTAGTCATGGGTTTGAGTTGCATTTATGTTAAAAACTGCCATTTGGAGAGTTGATGTGCATTAAATCTGTCGAGGCTCCAATTCTCACATTATCGAGATGTGGAAATATTAAGAGTAGAATGCCAACTCAGGTGCCATCCTGGTGCCTCCATTCCAGTTCAGAATTACAAAATCAATTGTCAATAGTTATCATATTGTTTATAAGTGTAACATTAATAAAACAATCATATAATTACTCAGTTCTCTGTACTAGCAATTTTGATTTTATACAGCATCTACTTTGCTGGAATAAATTAGACTCCCTTTCTTTAATCCTACTTTCTAATCAATGATGTGAATGACAGTCAAACTATCTCTCTCTTCCACATCTCCCTGCTTGCCTGATTTCAGTTGAAATAACCAGATTCAGTAATTTTTTTTTATCTTATATAATTTTGGATATTAATTACAATAAAAATAAAACAAACAGAAAAGCTGCTAGATAACAATAAAAGATCAGCTCTAACGAAACATCTTTTTGAATTCAGAATGAATTTTTTTTCTCATAAAAAATTACAAGCTAATTTATAAATCCAGTATCTCACTCATTTTAAATTAATATATGTATAGTAGCAATTTCTATTAGAGGCACCTATATTTAATGTACAATTCTGTTGGTCCCTTTCAATAGGGACACACACATACCTTAATGTATTTACCTCTAATTAAGGGAGACAGAAAAAAAAATTCAAAAATTAGAAGTAGAGAAATAAATAAAAAATAGGATTAAACTATATTAATAATCTTTAGAGGTTTCAAAAGCAAGATTGTGCTAAATGAAAGACAGGTTTATGACAAGGGAACAATAAAATGAAAAACTGATACCTCTCTTTTGAAAACTGCTTTTCAGAAGGAAAATGGAGAACAATACACTGGGAAACAGCAAGTTGTAGTGCAATCTCCCATTTATAGAATTCAAAATCAAGTAATTCTTGTAACAGTTTTCAGTAGGTAGAAGAAAAAGTTTTAGCAAGTTTTAAAATAATCCAAGACCAAATAGATGCAGGCCTTAAAATTTCAGTTTTGAGTACCCCTGGAGAAAATACTATTGATGAAAATGAATTGGTTGAACTTGTCAAAATCAATGGCAGTGCTCAAATACAAGAATATTTAGAAACATGAGTACTGAAGACACCAATGATAACATAAAATCTTTTATTTCAACTGTAGTTAACGTGAGTTTAAAAAAAAAAAAGCTTGGAAAGCACAGAAATTACTTCTTTTCAGAAATCAACAATGAAATTGGTTCAAAAGACTGTTTCTTTCACATAACTATACATCCACCAATCAATAAATAGAGATTTTAATTTTTCCAAGGACTCAAATATATTATCCCAGATGGTTCAATTTAGTTGGTTTGTGACAAGAAATTGTGAAGAGTTTTGAACACTTTAAGATGTCAATTTTTAATGCAAATTTTTTCCCCCAAGAATTCAATTTCAATAACAACTAGATAAATATTACATTTTTTTTTAAGCAAAAGATTGAATTTATTAATCTGGTAAAAAATATTCATGCAATCAAGGTTTTGTAATCATTCAAAATAAAGAATCCTGGATCCAAAGTCTTCTAAAGGATTATCTTCCAAATAAAGGGTTAGAATGGAAATTTGAACAGCTGTATTGAAACTTTACCCTGGGACAACTACATAACTTCAGAGTGCAAAAGCACAGCTCCAGCTTTATGAGGGCTGTCTATTTCTTCACACACCAATTTAAACAGCCTGGATTTGGTAGGATTTACTTTTATAAAATCAATAACTTTGACCATTTCATAAAGAACAACTCAAAAATTTGGAGGCAAAGGTTTCAATTCAAGGCTGTGTCTGTGAATACAGCAAAGAATCTATTTCATTTTGGGGCGACTTCTCCCCCATATATATAAAGGTCTAAGCAACAGCTATCTATGGGTTTCATTCCACCTGTGATGAGCCCAACACATTTAGCCCATTGAATTCCTTTTCAATAAAATAATGATCAAATGCTTCAAATATGTCTTTACCAGTGTTTACAACCCTTCGATGGGTGTCAAATAAGATTTTCTTCAAAAAAATTATAAGTCTTTCTAATACTAAACAATTACCAGTAATACAGAATATTTGACAACATTGGAACTTTTGTCAACTTGGATAGAAAAATATTCACATCTTTTTGACATGACTTATAACTGCTTTCCACATTGTCTGACATGTTCTGTGTTTGAGAGCCAGTGTTATTTGACAGATATATTAAACTTCTCTTATGAGCACATTCTTCTAGAATGCATCTGACAGCATCTTTGATGCATGGTGAAATTAAATTGTAAGCAATGTTGTCACTTTTACCTCATATTGCAATATGATAGCTAATATAGTAAGATGCCTCAGTAGTTTTGGAAGAATCAATTTTAGCAGACTCAAAGTATGTTTTCACATTAACAGAGTTTTGAAATTGCAACCATAAAAAAATACATGGCATCTTCATCTTTATGCTCAGGATGTTTCATATGTAAATACAGTGTAAGCAAAGAAGGCTTGACTGAATCATTGCTTAATACTTTCCCACATTCAACATATTGGGACTTGTGGCAGTCCTGAATTCTTATACATGAATTATCATAATTAATGTATTTGTCCAAAAGTACATTCTTTTCTTGTTTACTCACCAGCTTTGCTACTAGTTCTTGTCATGCTGTATTGTTGGTCCAAACAGTGTCAGATAATGTGCATGGAACTTATTCGGTATTTCAATCAACTTCCACTTGAGCACAGATCCAGTTTTTAGCTAATTATCCATAAAAACCATGTGAATAGTAGGTAATTTGTAGAAAAACTGATGTAAGATTGTAGGAACAGCAATCACATGCCTCAATACAAATATCCACAACAGAAGTTGTAGATATTTAGGATACAACAAGAATTAAATCCTTCTTTGTTCTTAAGCACAGCCTGGCATGCTCCAACAATTAAATCTAAGACAACTCAAAAGAGTGAACCCAGATGAAGGAGAACATCTATCATAAGTGGATGTTGGGCAGGAGCAAGAAGAGAGAAGGTCTATTCTTCCAGCAAAGGCAGTCTCTTGCCCCTCTCATGTGATACAGGAGGGAGGAGGACAAGCAAATCCTTCCAGCTGATGCAACGCTTCTTTAATTGAAGGTTTTATGTATAGGGAGGTCAATATTACAAATGACAATGTTAATAAGAAACTTTACCTCTAATTTCAAAAATCCCTTTTAATTTTTCTTTTATTCTTTTGAGATGGGTGGGTGGTCACCATTACTTTTTCTACATTGCACACCCCAGGTTAAAAACTGTTAATTCAAACTATATTGCTCACATTAAACAAAATGGCATTCAAATATTAAAAATTATGAATAACAAATATTACAATTAACTGAAGAATTCACTTAAAATCTAGCTCTTAACAAAATATTGGGATATTTACCATAAATTAGTTTGGTAACTTTGTTCTTCTGCAAATGACCAATGAAAGTCCATTTTATATCTGGGCATAGATTCACAATCTAAAAAGAAAACAAAGTGAGAGAGGGTTAAAAAAAAAATCTACAATGCACAGTATAATTTACAGTGTATCATACATTATAAATTTTGTCAAAAATAGAAATAATTCGTTTCTTAAATTTATTGTAATATATTGAATATCATTGATTTAAATAGAACTGATTTTAATACATATATCATTTCAGGTTAAAATTATATAACTGAAGTCAAACATTTCACTATGGAATATAATTTTATTGCTGTGTAGTAGTAAGAAAAATAGTGTCATTAGACCGGAATTAACAATTTTAATATCATATAGAACAATAAAAGGTTGGCTTTGTTTTACATTTGCTGTAATGTCACACAATGCTACAACTGCAAAAATTCATTATGTTTTGTAGTAAAATTAAATTTCATTCAACCAAATACAATATAACTAAAAATATTTAGTGTAATTAGTAAACCAGCATTTTTTTTTTTATCATCATTTAACCAGCACCCTTTCAACGTATCTTGCTTTCAGTTTGAAACCTTCACATCACGCATTTCAGTGCAGGTACACAATTCAAGAGATCTAGAATGGGTGCTATGATAAGCATATAATGCCTTTTTATGCAGGATTCAGCAAAGCCTTTTTACATTTAATACAAAATTTTATTATGTAAAACAAAAAAAAAAAAAATGTTGCTAAGTTTTAATTACTTTACATTTTCCAGCTTTTTTTTTATTTTTTAGTTATTACTGTAATTTGTCATGCTTAAATATTGAATCATCTTTCCATATTTTCAGAAAAAGGATCTATACATGAAAATAACATTTACAAATACAGCAAGTATATGGTTAAATAATATGTTATATAACGTTCAGAATATATGGCTGAGCAATTCTCCAAATGAAAATTTTTATGAATAAAAAGTGGTTAAATTTCATTTATCAGGATGAACTCCATATTAATGCTATGCATAGGCTAATAATAAAAACTGGCATTTAACCAATTACAGCTCACAGAGTTAACAACTCTGGTTAGACACAGAAAACAAATGCATAAGCTTTTGCTTTCCCACCATTTAAAATTTACATCTATTAAGATAATTAGTGATGTCTTAAACATACCAGATCTAATATGCTTTATCACCATTCTGATACACATTTATGTATAATGGTGCACATACATATACAATTTATCTCAATTAGATCAGAATACAAAATGCATAGCATTTATAAATGAATGCAAAAACATTTTAGTTTTGAATGTCAGAAAAGCTTTTAGAAGACTAACATATATTTCAGATGCAATTTGTGATTCATAACCAAATATATAAACAGAAAATAAAAAAAGTCATTGATTGTCCAAGTCATCTTTTGGATTTTAGCCAAGGAGCAAAACAAGTATTATATAGTTGAGAAAAATCAGCTAATATTTAAATTTTGCTTTCAAACATATTTGTCTTTCACTTCAATTTTGTATATTACATTCTTATACAGTTTCCTACAAGGTGATTTAAGAACTTGATTACATATAACATATACAATTAACTTAAATAAAACCAAATTAACATGCACATTTCAATGCAAAGCATCTGTCAAAAACTAGATATCCCATCAATGTAATCCATCCATAAATTGACACTCTACAATAAGGTTAAAGTAAAAAAAAAAAAAAAAAAAAAAAAATGAGCAAAAATATTACTCACTGTGCTTTTTTAATGAACCCATGAGAATAAAATAATTAATCTTCAAACCTATCATTATTATATGCCATATCATACAGTGAAATCCATTTGCGTTACATGGCACAATAGACAGATTTACAAAATCTATTCATGTTTCAAGTTGTGTTACTGAAACTATTACAAGTGAACCATAAACAGCATTCATCTGTGTAGTTTTGGGATTCATAATATAGAGCCCAAAAGTTTTCTTTATGTACAAATTAGGAAAAAATTTAATTGCTATTTTTCAGTCATGAAATTGCTCAACAGCTGAAAAGAAAAGTCATAATGTACCCTCATTTCACATATGTAAATGTATTATGAGATTATTTTATATAAGGAAGATTTATGCTTTAAAACTATGATATATTGCTTAACTTAAGACAAATAACTATGAAGGAAATTAACCCCACACTGGTAGACATGTTACATAAAATAAAGATTGACACTTAACATCACATTATTATAAAAGTAGTAAGAAGCAATGTGAAGTAAATTAAATGTAACTTCAACAGTTGAAAATTTTGCTCTTTGAAAAGGAGATATTCCCTTTATAAACTATAATACTTTCAGAGAATAAAACAATGAAATTCGTGATTGGTTTTTTGGCTTATACTACACAAGTAAACATCTTTCCCATTTTAATACAGCAAATATGACTTCTCAAAATTACATATTAGATCACTTAATTGAAAACAGCTTTTCAGTTATTGGTAGTTTGTCAAGAAAAAAAAATCTTTTACTTTATTATGACTTATCTAACATAATTTAAAGGGACTAATATATAAGAAAAAGGACTTACATTTGGATCATTGGATTTGTCAAAAAGTTCATGAGCCTATGTAAAAAAAAAAAAAAATGAAAGCACAGCTTTTAAAATTTTACAAAAACAATTTTAAAATTTCAGAAACACTTTATGATAGAAAAAAGAAACATGCAATAAGAGTTTATTTCATTATTTGTTGATTGAAAAACTTAAAATGCATGAAAATAGATCGCTATAATTTAAAAAAAGGAAATTATATACTGCTAAGATATATGTTAGGTTAATTCTTGATGCCATTCACCAAATTATTAATGATTTTTTTATTTATACAAGCTTCATTTCATTGCAGAATTATAATATACATATAAGCATAATGAACATAGAACTGGCACAAATTTACAATGATCTTAATGATTCAATCTGTCTTGCATGGCTCTATAACTAAAAATTCAAGCCTTCTGTTGTCCCTACCAATGAAGAAAAAAATGATCAGAATATTCCTTTCATGTCTTGTTAGTAAAGTAAGTTTTATTTTTTATACACCACTGGCCATTAAAACTGCAACACCAGGAAGGAATAATTTGATGAATATCAAAATCACATGAAAGGAAGAAGAGGTTAGGATATGCTAATGATTAGTTTTTCAGCGCATTTAGATGATAGAAAAAGAAACAACATCTGAAGCACTGCATAAAAGAAAAGTTGTGAAGTGGATTTCTCTTTCGGAAAGTGCTTTGTATGGTCAGAGTTCAATCAAAATATCTCGTTAAGTCTTGTGTGTGAACAAGAAGAAATGCTTACCAGCAATGTCTGAATCCTATAGAGGCAGGATCATTGCCTATCCAGAGTGCGGATTATTATTCCATGATATCTCCCCTCACACTGGTTGAAATCCAACCACTGTCAAGTGAATATGAAATCAATGGGTTGCTGAGGGTCATACTCAATGGCATGAAGGTCCTCCACACCCTACCATGACTAATGCCCAAGAGGTAAACCTGCAAAACCACACAACACACCATAAATCAGGAATGGGGCATGTTTGCAGCATGCCCAGTATCTGCTTGTATGATACAAAGATGTTTGCAACATTGTGGACGGTCAGCACGGCGACCATTACTCTGCTTGCATGGTGCAAAGACGTTTGCAACAGTGTGGACTGTCAGCACGGCGACCATTACTTCAAATTCCATTGACAATGCTGTATAGAGAGAGATGTTGACTCTTGTGCTTTGAATGACAAAGCTGGATACAGAAGTGGCTCAATGTCGTTTTTTCAGACTAGTCCCGGTTCTGTATACAGTATTCAGATAGCCAAATACATGTCTGGAAGCTCCAAGGAGACTGCCCCTGCACGTAGAATGATATCTAGGGCAGACATTGAGTACACAACATGCACATCTCTAGTTCATATTGATTGTAATTTGAACACAGATTCATACATTTCCAACATCTTATGTCCAGTGGTTATGCTCTATCTTCAAAGCCTGCCAAACTCCAACTTCCAACAAGATAATGCAAGACCACATGTTGCACGGTGTGTTTAGACCTTCTTAGATACACAAGTTATTCAACTGTTGCCCATGCCTGCACGGTCTCCAGATCTGTCACCCATTGAAAACATCAGGTCATGGATTACTGAGAGACTGGCAAACCACTCTTCTCCAGAAAATATGGTAATAAAGTGTGACATAGACTTGAAGCAGCATGGAATGAGTTGCCCTTTTCTGTCATCCAAGCCCAGTTTGACTCCAAGTAAGAATTATTTTAGCTCCCAGGGATGGCAACTGTTTCTACTAATTTTGCACCCTTGTAAACCACCAAATTGCATGTAAATTTAATCATTTTGTCTTCATGCCATACTGATTACATACAATAAATATCTTTGTTGTATTTTCTTTCTTTCATGGTGTTACAATTTTACTGGTCAGCAGTGTACTTCACATCCTTTTGAACAAAATTTAGTCTTCTTGAAAAAACCTTGTTTTGCGCTTTTCAAAATTATGTCTAACTTATTACAAATAAGCCTTAAAAACAATGCTTTATATTAATAACTAGATATGAAAAGCACATAGTAGTGAATAATATAAAACAACTACCAAATCATACAAAGAATTTTCAAGATGTGTATTTTTTCAATTCTTTGAGGAGAGAAATTCAAATTAGAATAAAAATTGCTCTTACAGTAGTAGCATTTAACAGTAAAAAGTTAAAATTTAAACATGGGAGAGACTTCAAAAGCTTTTGAAATATGTTATACATAAAACAGCCGCACAAGATGAGCACATGTGGCAATTATTTTTAATTAAGTAAAGAAACATTTAAAAGGATAAGTATATTTACACAATTACTAAAATACAAAAACAGACATTATTATAAACTGCACCAAGAATATTTACAATGATTTAATACATTCAAATTCATCAATATTACAAAATTTTAAAGATTTATAAAAAATTTACCGAACTTAGACTGAAGCAAACATTTTCAGCCATAACATTGTTTTAACCCTTTGCATTTTAATTTTAGCCTAGTGACTAGTAACAACTCCAGCACTATATTAGTTACAAGTGTATAAATATAATATAAATTTAAAAAACATGGTTGCTGCAATAAAACAAAATATTTACTCCTCAGCTATATTATATAAAACAAGTTCAAATTTTGTGTTTTGTAATTTGTTGTTGTGTTATATTTTTTTAGAAAAAAATCACCAATATGCAAGCGGGGTTTCCCTAAGTAAATATCACAAAACCCACTAGTTTCACATCTTTTTCCAATCAGATAGAAGAAGCTACAGAGGTAAACACATGCCACAGTTTATACAAGAGTGTTCAAGTAAGTAAAACAAGCATGTCGCTATAGCAGCGACAATGGATTTTAAATGTTGCATTATCAGCAACAACAGCGTGGAAAGAGTTAAAACAAAATTCAAATGGTATTTCAATATGCAACAACAATAGTCACATAAAATGCACAGGTAGTTCAGTAGAAATAATAAAAGTAAGATTTTACTTTAACATATTGTAATCAATTATAAATAAGATACAAGGCAAAATAACAGGAAAATCAAAACCTATTTTAACATTACTGCTTAGTGAGAGATATATATTTTGGGGGGCATTGGTATTCAATTAATGATAAAATCTTATATAATATTTAGCAAAACGTCATAACAAGAATCAAATTTTCGTAACTTAGTGAACACAACACAGTAGTAAACAAAACATTAGCTGTTGCCAATCACAAAAAACTTTTTATACAAATAAGATGTCACAACAATATATAAAAAAAACTAGAGAATGCAGTTCACTTCTATTCATGCTTCTTTAAATAAGTTTTTGAGAATAAAATTAGGCTCGCAAGTGGATTTCATAGGTCAACCATAGTTATCAAAGTATAACTGAATGTAACCTGCTGATTGAAGTTTAATAGAATGCAGCACTACTACATTCACTCTCTCTTTAAGGAAGAGAGAGAGTGAATGTAGGTCTATGGAGCAAGATGGTTATTGCACCATTACAAGAAAATGAGTCTCACCACAATATACATATTTGATTTTGCATAATTTAAAATTATGTCTAAATAACATTAATAATTATATGAATTCAATATATCTGTTTATATATACACAGAGAGAGAGAGAGAAGTTTATAAAGAATAAAGTTTCCTCAAAGAAACTAACACTCATAGAATCTTATTCATCCTGAAAACTTAAAAAACTGGATGGATAAAATTTCTCTCTTTTTGATGAATTTATGTTTATATGAAAATTAACTCATTATGAAAACCAAAAATAAACGGAATGGAAACTCACATAATTTTCTCCAAAATATCTAACACCATTGTTATAAGCTTCAATAACACAATCCTTTGATTTTCTTTTGCTAACTGCTACAAGAATCACATCATCTGTCATTTCCTGCAATATGGGGGGGAAATATTAAAAAACAGAGAGAAATGTTTTTAAATCATTTAAAGTAGGAGGGGGGGATTGGAATTTCAATGAATGAGAAGAGAGAAACAAATTAAAGAAAATAAACAGTATTCTAAAAACTAAAAGAGGCAAAAATTCATCATATTTATGAGTTTGATAATTTTTGAACTACACATAGAAATTCTACTGCAAAATTGTATTAGTCAAATTCAGTACCTTTTTTTTAACACAATATAAAATCCGATTAATCCTTCCACTAGCAGTTGAAAAACCTCTTAAACTTAGTGAGAGACAAATAATTCAGATTAAAGGCAAATTTGCATTTCTTGTGTGTGTGCCTTTTTTCTTTTACTTCTCATACCTTTTTCTTTTCTCTCAATTCTTAATCTTTAAAAATCTACTGATCTATTAAGTAAATAGAAAAAGTTCAATAACTCAGTTAAGTAGAAATTCTGTCACAATATTTCCAGTGAAAGAAGAAAATAGGGGAAATAGACTGCAACAAAAAAGATCAACTCGTTACCAATCAAGACTATTGGCCCAATTTGTTATGAAAGCTGTGGATAAATTAAACATCATCTTAGACCTATTTGATTAATCTCTAAACATTAACAAATTTTCTACATGTTATTTAAAATACACAGTATGGGAATGAAACAAATAAAACTACAATTCTATGTTCATTTCATGATCACAGCATTTGATAACATTTACATATGATGTTTTCTCATAAACAATAATTACATCTGTCTATCTATTACACATACATATGTATGTGTGTATGAATAAGTTATTGAAATAATCTATGAGAAATTTTCTACCACCAATAGAGAACAAAATAATTTCATTTTAAGAAAACCAATAGATAAGAGACATAACTTGCTGCAAACAAAAAGAAGCAAATGCTCCTCAGTAACTTTAAAGAATAAATAATTCTTTATTATAGTCTGAAAATGAATTCGGAAATCTTTTAAACATTACTAAGCTCTTGAAATGCCAATATATTGATGCGGCAGAAAAATTCAAAGAGGTTACATATTAATTTCAGATTCAAGCTGCAATAGTTACACTTAAAAGTATTTAAAATTATGGAATTAAATGTGACCTGACAAAATTTCACTGTTAGAGGTAAAGGCATAAAAAATATATAATCAATTTAGCTTAATATATTTTAGATGTTGTTAGCTTTAGTAATTACAAGAGTGTAATTTTTATTAAAGCATTGTTTAAAATAATAGCTTCTTATTTTTCAGATCAAATAACATGAAATATTGAAACATATTAAACTATAATGGTTTGAAAATACTTAATGACATCTCAACATGAAACCAATTTTTCTCTTCTTGAAAAATTGCTACGGGGAAAAAATCCATTCAGAGAAACACAATTGTATACTCATTATTTATTTATTTTGATAATTTTCCTTTACCTTCAATATTATATAAACTATATATAAAAATAGCTTGTTTGAGAAGAGCATGCTACAGATTTTGATCATGACAAATATATAGGTATGAAAGTTATCCTATGTATTCACTTTTTTAGATTAATATCTTGCTGACAAGTATGAGCTGTTTAGCACCTTTCTAGATACAGTGAATAAAAATTCTAAATAAAAGTAAGTTTTCCCTCACATAAATCTCTTATTAAATAATTCTAAATTATTTATATTATACAAATTTATTTATACTTTATTCACATATTTTATATACATAAAATTGTATAGTACATATATTCATGAGAGATGTTCTGAGGGTAAATTTAATCTTTTTTTTTCACAAGGAAAATTTATTGCATAAAAAAATAAACTTCATCATCATGAACAAAACACCTTGCACTATTTTTCGACATGAGACATTTGTCATACATTGCAATCAATTTGAAGAAACCACTCTAGTTAAACTTGGTGCTCTGTATTTAAAGGAATTGTCACAATGCCTGCTCCACCTCAGAATTGTTTTGGATGTGGACCTAAGCACAACCAATATGTAGTATAGAAACACGTCTGACACTGTTATGTGCCTATCTGCTAACACCATGTCCTGTACTCTAGCAGTGCTGTTTTCATTTGCGGATATGGAGGAATGCCCTTTTTGATCTTCCTCCTCCACACTCTGCCTTCCTTCACAGAACATACAATACCAACATCCAACTGCTTGATGAGGCATGACCTGTTTCAAATACATGGTCTGTAAGCATTCATGGATGACTAGTCCCACATGCCCATTCATACTGGATAACAGCACGCACTTCTGTTGTCAACCACATTGTCCGTCATATTTTGGGTATGCTAGTCTGCTGCTACCTTCTTTTCTTCATCACTCTGTGTAAGTCTCATTCCTCCTCCACTGAAGCAACTTCCATTGTTGAACCAGAAATAGATTTGGATTCTTATGGGGGTTGTTTGTTTTATCCGGTGTACCATGCGCTCTTTCAAAAAAATGACAAAACTTACTTTTGGAACATCCTTCGCGTATGTTTACATAAATACTGCGTTTTTTTTTCTTTCTATTTTAATAATTCTATAGTAAAATATTAACTAATTTATAAATTACTAAAATCATAACATTCTTATTTAATAATGTTAAAGTTGCCTATTATCAACAATGAAATTCATTTGTTTGTGATGTTTTGCCAATTTTTGACAATAAAAGTTTGTCAACTTACTTTGGTTTCTGCAAATCAATGAAAAATCATGAACATAACAATTACTTAAAAAGTTTCATCTAGAATGTAATGAAACTGATCCCCAGTATACAACACACATTAAAATATAAAATAACATGAAAATAAAATACCAGACAGTATATATTATGTTTTAGAAATTAACACACTGATACACTTAATAAATTGAGCATGTCAGTTTTGTATAGGAAAAGTGTCAATATGGTGCATGATCACTCTTAGAAGCAAAACAGCACATACAATGATGTGCAACACTGATAATTATATGATTTATGAATTTTCCAAGTTGCAAGAACCATTATTCTTGCAAAGCAGTTGTAAGCAAGGCAAAGGGTCTGATGAGGCAACTTGGAATAGAATAAATTTCCTAGAACATATTCTCTCAACCTGCATAAATTACACATTCCATCAAAATAATCTCTGGAATATACTCCAAATCATTTCCTGAAAAACTATCTCCTTTAATCAAATTCTTGAGAAAGTAGCATTGAATAAAAGAATGTACAGAGCTTTTCTAATTAAGGATGAAAAACTTTTATATTTATTAATCCGAAAAAAAATGTACCAAAAAAGGGGGAAACCTTTGTTGCTCCATATTCCTCAAAAGAAATTAATCAATGGGGATTGAGAGCAGCAACATATCTTCCTAAAGCATTGCAAACATGCTCGATGGGATTTGAGTCTAGTGATCGAGCTGGCTATTGTATGTGCTATAGATAATTTTCCATGATACAAGCTCTATGTGTTCCAGTGTAGTCCTCCTGTAGATGGAAATCTTCACCTGTTATATCGGCATAAGGACATACATAGGTGTTGAAGATGTCATCTCTTAAGGCATGAGAATTCACAATTTCATGAGGAAAGACATGGAGGTCTAAGTGCCTATCCAAAGAGATACCAGCCCAAACACAGACACTGCCTTCTACATGTGAATCTATTTAACATATGTTTGATGGATGATGACATGTTCACTGTTCTCTCCAAATTGAACAATGCTGACTATCACTTTGGAGGCTAAATCTAACCTCAAGAGTGAAGAGAACAGATCTCCATTGATCAAACATTTGAAGACAAAATGACCACCTCAAACATACCCTATAATGTAGAGGCTCAAAGCCCTCCTGTTGACATCGTGTAAAGTTAGAAAAGGGAGGGTACCAGCTAAGGTGTCATCCTCGTCACTTGACCGATGTTCAAACTTATGAGGTCCATTGCCAATAGCCCTCGTGTTCCTTCTAGTGCAACGTTAATAAAACCAACCCACCTGTGATGCGAGGCAAGCAACACATAAATGGGTGGTGGCCTTGTTTAAAGATCCCTTTCATATGGCTTTCCATGCAAGCTAGATGTTGATACCAACCTTTTAGTGGCTCCAACAAAGGATGGCTCTAAGCTGAGTTGGGATAGCGGTTCTATTCCTTCATGCACCACAAAACCAATCATTGGTGTTTGACTGTCCTTAGCTGAACCTTCTGGTTGTCAAATCAGTAATTTGAAACTGTTGCCAAAGTCTATGAACCACAGAAAGACTCACACTTAGCCATCTGGCAACCTCTGTACAAGTTTCACCTGCCTCTTGTCTATCAGTGGCTCTCCATTGCAGTTCCTTGGCAAATGATGTTTCAAGGTCATTGTAACAAGATAATTGGCTTTCCCAAATTTCTTATCTCTCTATCCCAGTGATATCTACAGCCATACTCTCTAGCATGGATTGATCTGCTCCTCAAAGATGACACATTAAGATTGCAGTGTCACTAATTTGCATATGTTTTATTCAGCACCTTTTAACAACATATTCAAATTTAATACAGAATGGATCATTTTTAATGAATTATTGCTATTTTTTTTATTATTATTTTTGCTTAAATTTTTAAAACCAGTGTATTTTAAAAGTTGCCAAATTTACTGCCATATTTGATACTTCAACTATCTTTTGTTTCATTCTCAGAGTCTCATTACTTTATATTGTTACACAAATCCATTTAAGTTTTGTATTAATAACTTTTTTATAAAGAAAATCAATATAAATTATTTTTTTCAGATAATTCCTTCCTACAGAACTCCTGACAATATAATTTCAAAAACTTTTTATAATCAATAATATAATAAAAATTTGTTACAAATAAGAGTGTGAATTTTAAAAAAAAAAACTTTAATAAATAAATAGTAAGAAATGAAGAAAGAATTAAAAAAAACTAAATGATCATAAAAATATTATTACAAATTTGTACAAATGTAAAAACTATAAAAGCTTTTCAAATTTTTCGCAAATAAATTTTTCCCTGCCCTCATTATCAGAAATGAAATTGCCTGTTTAAAATAAGAATGTATTTAGGGATCATTCGAATTTTACATAGAAGGAAGTATGCAGTAGTTTAGGCCACAAATTTGGGAACTAAAATATTTGTTGGAGATAAACTGCCAAATGTAGTAACCTTTGCTTTTTTTTTGTTTAGGCATGGGTATTATATGCCTAAAATTATTATTATTAACCCTAAAATTTTTCCTTTTCCATTACTAGTTAAGTGCTCAACATCAGTTTAAGGGTAATAGTCCATGCTCAAATTTCATAAGAGGGTTCTTGATCAATTAGATGGAATTTCTTTTATGCTTGCATCAGTAATTTGATATAAACTTTTGCCAGTTATAAGAAAATGAGGTAAAATGTTTCAATTCAATGTGCTTTACTTTTTCAAATTTTTTGTTGCTAGAAGAAATGCAATCTTTAAGAAAGAGAGATATTTGTTTGATGTGCTTAATAATAGCTAAAAATTCAGAAAATCTGGAATATTTGTGGAAATAGATGCATCTAAATTCGTTAAAATAATGGAAAAGTTGTAATATTTCTCAGATCTATTGGCAAAATAGGTTAGTAAAACTTCTTTCATTTAGCACTCTGTTGAATTCTAATATGCCATTTAAGGCAAGCTACAATGTTTTATTATAAATGTTAAGTCCTTTTTACAAAAGCTTCTGAGAAGTTTTTTTAATAAATTTATTTCGAAAAGCTCCAGATGGAATTTTAACAGATCTTGTACAAAAAAACAACCAAAATATGAAGCTATAGTTTAATTATTAAAATTCATATTCATTCTAAAATCCTATCATGCTTTTCATTCTTGTAAAAGATTAGAGAACATTTTTTAAAGTCATTTCGATATGGTTTAATCAACAGTTGGAGCGATGGTATGGAAATATGTAGTTGTAATAACATGAATATAGTTTGATTTGCTTGAAAGTCAGATAAAAGCAATAACAGGTTTTATATCTATTTTTATTACTAGAGAAAGTAATAAATCTAAATTCATGAAGGTGAAGTTTTTAAAACATTTATTGGATCCATAGGCAAAATAGGTTGGGAAAATTTTTTTCGTATCCTTTTCTTTAACATTCTCTAGAGTTTGTGCGATTTCAAAAATACCCCAAAGATATGAATTAAACAGCATTTTCACCGTGTTCTGCATTTTTATTTGAAGAAAAATTTTATTGTGAATTACTTAAAACTAAATGTATCTACAGTTAATTAGACATTAAAAAATAATTACAGAGTAACAGCTTGCAAAAAAACACACATTTTCTTTAATTTCAATAGTTTTTAATGGTTGTTTTTGGATCATGTACTCTCTCTGTACTTGATTTAAATTTTTTTTTTTTTACAACACCTGTATTCCACTTTTATGTTTTATTTTCACATCAAACAAGGAAATAAATAAAATATGAGATCAGTTGACCTCATTATTTAAAAAAAATGAATATTTGTATCGATGAAACTTTTCTGGAACTTCTGATCTGGCCTTTGGACTTTGTGATACTTAAATGTATTTTTCTTTTTAATATATCTTTTATCCAAGAATGGAAATCACAGTTCAGTGACACGCTGAATTTGACTTCCAAATCATTTGAAATGATGAGGCTTGCAACATTCATTGGCAATATAGAATGAATCATTTCATATTACATCATACCAAATTATGCTGTTCATACCTTAGGACGTCGAGATATTGCTGCTTCCATCTCATTTCGAATCTTTTCCAAATTTTCTGCAATGGAAAACTGATGTTCCGACATCTTAATTATAAAAAAAAGGTACTTATTCTGTTCTGAATTAATTTGTTACATAAATGGGACTTATAGCAACAATAGCTTTTATAGTTCCGTCCTGAATAATGGTTTGAGATTGTTTACTTACAGATTGATTGATTGTTTAGTTTTATGAGGTAAAAAAGCAACATTTCTTTTAAACTTGGGCGCGGTAGCCTAGTGGTTAAGGCATCGGATTCGAGGAGAGTGGTTTTCGTTGAGTCGTGGGTTCCAGTCCTGATGCCTCTAAATAATCACCACGTAGCCGGGATTGATGCACGATAAATCTTTCAGGGCCCAAAGTCCTCTCGTTGACGTGGAGTGGAAGTTAGAGAAGGCGGGTGCCAGCTCTGGCGACTTCCTCGTCACTTGACCAAGGTTCAAAATTGTGAGATCTCCAATAGACCCCGTGTTGCTTCAAATGCGACGTCAATGAAACCAAACCAAGCCTTTTAAACCTTTCTTACTAACTAAAAATTAGATATGAAATGAGCAACAGTGAGTTTCATCTCTTCTGCTCAACATAACTTGTTGAGAGTCTTTGATAAACAATCAGAAGTTTATCCCTTGCAAATGAGTTGGAGGAGGGAGAGAAGTGAAAAGCCTAGAAGGCAAGAAAAAGTCAAACACCAAGAGCATTTTCATCCAGTGAGGATCTGATTTTTAAACTGAAATTTACTCAATTCAAAGTGCATTTAAATTATTCAATGAGTGCATAGAACAAAATAATTTTTAAGGTGGTTTAAAATAGAAACATGCAACTATTATTCTCTTCCCCAAACCCGGCCAAAACCATTCCATTCCATCCAACTATCGACTTATAAGCTTACTAAATTCTATTTCAAAAATCTTTAAAAGAATCCTGTTAACCAGAATACTGACTCATGTTTCCCCTAATAATATTCTTCCAGATTCACAATTCAGCTTCCATACTAACCATAGCACTGTCCATCAACTGCTACGGGTTGTGAATGCCATTACTGTAGCGATTTAATTCCAAACAAGACTCTGTGGTATTTCCTCGGCATACAAAAAGCTTTCAACCGCCTCTGGCACGATGGATTGATCTTCAAACTAATCAAATTAAATTCCCCTACATAATAGTTATCTTAAATAACTACCTTAAAGATAGATCATTCCAAGTTAAGCTTAATAATATCCTCTCCACAATATGCCTTATATAAGCCGGTCAACCTTAAGGGTCTGTAATTTCTCCAATTTGCTACAATTTGTTTACATATGACTTCCCACAGAGTCCTTATAATAGTCTTTATTTATTCGCAGATGACGCAGCAATCGTCACTCAAGGAAATAATCCAATTAACGTAATAGTTAAATTACAAAATATCTAATATAATTAGAGGAATGGATGATACTATGGAGGATTGCTGCAAACACTAATACAACTAAGTTCTCATATTTAGAAAAGGTCACGCCTCCCTTCCTAATAAAAAACTTAAATTCTTTAATGATCAAATATCTTGGGACTCTGATGTCAAATACTTAGGAGTTATCATGGACTCCAAACTCACCTTCAAACTTCATATCCAAACAATAATTGACAAGTGCTGGGCCAAAATCCATAACTGTATACCTTTACTTAGCAAAAATTCAGTACTAACTCTTGCTAACAAAGTTCTGTATAAACAAGTAATCCGCCCTGTCCTACTTTATGCTTCCCCCACTTGGGGCCATTCCGCCTTTATTCACATTAAAGAAATTCAGGTTCTTCAAAATAAAATCCTCCGCATGTTTACTAACTCATATTGATATCATAAAAATTCTGTCATACACAAGGATTTTAATATCCCTCGTATTAATAAGCACATTAACTATCTCTGTAAAAGATTCTGTGATTCGCTAAAAAATCATACTAACCCACTAATAAGGGTCCAGCTAATTTTTGCTCACAATAATGGAATCCATGCCCTACCCTACCAATCTTGCAATAATTATTTCCATCTAATTGCCCCATAACCCTTTGTATTCCAACTAGACCATTTTAGTTAATTCTTTTATCACTCCTTCAATAGCCTCTTTCTCAGTAAACCATCTCACTCCAAGACCTACATCATCATCTATTCACCTTATCATCAGCTACTGAATATCCTGTCACCATACCTACCTCTCCTCTCTTGAACTAGTTTGCTGATCACCGCTGTGCACCAAGCCAATCAAGAACCATTTTTACTTTTCCCTTTCTTCTTCAGCTTTCACATCATTAAAAAAGTTTAAATAATATTTTATTTATTATTATTGTAATTTTACAATAATAATTTTTTTTTAAAAAAAAATCATATAAAATAATACTCTCCTCTTGCTGAAGATTAGCATAGTCTATTGAAGGCACTGAGGGGTTAAAAAAAGATATAAATATTTTTTATAATCTTACCTTACGATAATATTGATAAGAAAAAGTTTTTAAAAAAATTCAAATCTATTAAAAATCTCATCCTCGTTGTAAATAATTCATTCAATTTCCTATCCTCTTTCCTTTTCCTTTTCTTTTATTCATGTTTTTTTTTTTTTGATTCATTTGTGCATTAAGCACATTTTAATATTAAAAAAAAATCAAGGCTTCAATATGACACTGAGTAAACAGTCCACAGGACTGGCATTCGTCTCTATCTGATTGTTGTTGTTTTAAGCTGGCTTGAGGGGTACTGACCATTTAGTTTTTTTTATGCATAATTGTGTTTAGAATTTGAGTTTGTGGAAAGAACTTGAGCTCTGAGAATGGGATTCTTGTGCATTTCGATTGTAATAAAGACGTTTCTGGAAAATTTGGTAATAAAACGGTCAAAGGATTCGATATTAAGATCTTTGTGCAGAACCGAATTTCTAACTTACCGAGATGTAAAGGTAATGATTCTGAAAACTTTATTTTGAATTGATTGGACTCTTCATATGAGTTGGAGCCACCGAGCCCCCTGCGTATGTTATTATTAGGAATAAAATTTGTTTATATAGCAGTGCTTTATTTTTTTAAAGAGTTTGGGGAGTATCTATCAATGAAAGAGATACTAAGATATATTTTATTCCAAAATTTTTAGTAATGTATTTAATATGTTTTACATACGTAAGTCTTCTATTTAAGTTTTTGTGACATTCGCCTTGGAAATGGCTTGTGTGATAATACTGTTGAATTTTTCCTTTGCATAGTCAATATTGTCACTATTAATTTTTGGATTCCCCTCAATCGAATGGTAAACGATTTCCTGAAATCTTGTCCAGTTTGTAGATTTCATTGTCCTGATGAGCGGAGAGAGGTAGTTATCAAATGAGATATCACAGATTATAGGATTGTGGTCACAACTGAGTTCACAAAAAGAATTGATGCTTGTAAGGTTCAAATTTTTCGCAAAGGTGATATCAAGCACAGAATTTATTGCATTCATGGTCGCAAAAAGAGTCGGAGAATTAGAGCAAAGATATCGAGACCAGAATTTTGAGCCCAATCATATAGGATTTGGCCATTGTTATTGGATCTTCATGAGTTCCAGGAAGGGAGTTTTATTACACTGATATCACCGAAAGGATGGCTTTAGAATTATTTAGGAGAAAGGTATCTAGCTCCACTGTGTTAATAGAGATATGTGGAGGTCTTTAAACACAAACAATGGTTAAAATACTTTTGTCAGGTAATTCAATGCTTATTGCAGAGTTTTCGAAAGAATTACAGTTATGAAATATAGCATAATGTTTAATAGAATTTTTCACCAAAAACGCCCTCCCCCCGGTGTGGGAATCTGTCACTTCTATGGTAAAGATAATTAGGAATTTTTAGAGAGTCCGAAGGACGAAAGTGAGTCTCTTGTATACCAATTACATGAGGATCATGATGAGCAATAGAATTTTTAATTCATCAAGTTAGTGCTTTATTCCGTCAGCATTCCAGCTAAAAAATTTTATTGAGGTAATTCTGTTATTATAGTTAAATTAACCAATAATTATATTGTTTTGGTGGTGGTTCTGGAATAGCTGAAACATATTGTTCATTTGAGACATCATTTGGGACATTTGTTTCATCATAATGTTGATATCATTATATTTATTCTTTTTATTATTATTTTGTTTTGCTTCTTTTGTTTTTTAAGTCTGTCTTCCCTTACATTTTTGTTGGTTTGCTAGCTTTGTAATTTTTTAGTTTCTTAGGACACCCAAAATAATTGGCCTGATGAGATCCATCGCGGGAGATGTTTTGTCTTTAGGGCATTCTTTTATTAAATGGTTTTCACCACATTTTAAGCATTTTGGCCCCCGACTGCAGAAACGGGAGCGATGTGATAGATTGTTGACACCTATAGGATTTGGGTGGAATGATAGTTTTCTAAGAGCTTCTACCTTGACTTTGAAATAGCCAATATATATATTTCCTATGTTATAAATCTCCTGATTCTCAAGGCTCTTGTTAAGAACGATAAGAAACAGGCGTGTTGGATTATTATTCATTCTATTATTTTTAAAAATTTTGATATGTTGAGGTTGGGCCCATGAGCTAGAATTTAAATTAAGAAGTTTATTTTGATTATAGTAGGTTGTTAAGCTTCTAATAATGACTTTCAGCTGTTTATCTTGCTGCATTTCAAACATGTAATTTTTCAAACATGTACAGATTTTCAAACATGTACAGGCGTAATGTTTTCAAACATGTACATGTAATTTTTTTCAAACATGTACAGATTTTAATTTCTTAGCAGATATGTAATTTTGTATTTTTCTGTGTTGGTCAACTGTTTCAGGAAAAACTTTCAATTTTCCATTTATGATGCGATCTAAGATTTTACTTCCAGAGATGTCTCTTAATTCTTTCATAAGAGTTGGTGTGTTAACGTATTCATCAATAACTAGGGTGGCTGTTCTTTTTTTTTTCTTTGTGTTGGTAGGACTTTGAGTGTCCGAAGCCGACTGGGTGTAAACCGGTAAATTATCAGCAACTGTGACCGTAGTTTCCCTTTCTTCTACGGTAGGAGCTGTTTTTTTCGACTGAGTTTATTTCTGGTTCTTCCAAATGAGTTGTTTTGGTGGTGGTAATTATTTCTATCCCATCAGTTAGTGCTTCAACACTTACGATCGAGAATTGATTGGCTAGAGGTATCTCATTATTGTTTTCAGAAGGAATTTCTGAAAATCTTACTTTACTTTTTTTTCCGCAAATAATAGTTGGAGAGCTAGAATTTCCTTTACAATTTTTTTTACTTTGCTTGGGGAGATAGGAGGAGTTTTTGAAAGTATTGTGATTCCTTTTTTAAGATAGCGAATTTGACTCGTTATGTATTCTTTTTGATTATCAAAACCCCTCATTAAAAAGTCCTGAGCTGGCATGGAACAATGCAGGACTTGATTGTACAGAATTGAGCGTTCGTTATTTTCAACTCAACTAGAGGTATTGAGTTTGTTATTTTCATCTAAAATAGATTAAGAAGGAGCGAAGAAAGTTACTATACTCTCTACATTCGCTATAACTAGTGAATTTCGCAACTTCATTTATATTTAGAATCCTCAATATTAAATGCACTCTATTGACTAATAAATGCACCTACCTCATCGTCAAGTAGACCTTCTTTATCCATGGTAATCCAAAATGGATGTTAGCCGGAGCTTGTACGGGTAATTACCCTTTTAACACCTTGATGAAAATCACACACGTGTAGAGTGGGGAAGAAATCACAATATTCGAAAAATAATATTACAGAATGGCAAAGCGAGAGTCGGGAAGAGTAAGGAGGCTAGAACAACACAATGATAATTCCAAAAAGAAACGATGCAACCCGATCACAAAGCCATGCGTTGAACGTCTCCAAATCTAAAAGTGATGACTCTCAACATGTGAAAGCTTGCCGAGAGGGCTTCCGAGCGCTTCGCTTGTAGAAAGGGCCAAAAACACCGTCTCGGATGAAGTTCTAGGGAGAGCAGCGAGACAACCTCACTCCGTTAAGTAAGGGGGAAGAAATTTAAACTTTTCTTTTTATCAAAGAATTCAACTTTTTCAAAAATGTTCGAATTATTAGTTTATTAATTACGGTATGTTTCATTAGTTCTTCGGCATGTTTCATTAGCATGTTCATTCATAAAGTAATATTGCGTTGTGAGTCTTTCTTGAGTAAATTTCAGGGGAAATTTTCTATGGAACTCGTTAAAGTGGAGCGATATCTCACAAAGAGAAAAGGGGAAAGCAACTAAGGGCTGGCGATTTGTCAGCTACTAAAATTAGATCTTAATAAGCGAACTAAGATACTTTAGCTCGGAATAAAGGAAAAAAGTATATTAGCTGACAATTAAAATTAACTCACCCTTTGAAGGTGGGGATTTAGGGAGAAGGAAACACGAAAGGATAGAAAGAAGGAAAGAAAGGTAAGAAAGGCAAGAAGAGGAGGAAATAGTTTTAATGACAGCCTAGGTAGTATCCAGTTTGCAGCTTTCATCCCTCCAACAGGGAGAGTCAGTGAGGCCTTGTAACGTATAAAAGCGTGACATCAATGACTGGATCGATTGCGGTTGTGAATGTGGGTCAATTTATGGTGGTTTTAAAGGTAGATTCCATTTAGTAATTTCTTATGTGCGTAATTTTGCTTATTGTTAGTGGATAAAGATTATGAAGGCTCTAATTAGAGGATTTGCATGGCTCTCTATGGAATTAAAAGTATTTCTGGAAAGCCTTTGTTATGAATTTTTAAGGGGGTCATATTTGAAGATTATTCTGGATGACGGAATTTCTTACGTACCATATAGCATTTGTTATAATACATTGTATTTTATTTTGCACAATTTGGATTTTTTTCAATAGAGTCTTGGCTGTCGAGGCACAAACAGGGGATGCGCAAATAATAACTAGGCGTAAGATCTACTGGTAGATTAGAACTTTATTAGAAATAAATCGGAGTACTTGCCTATTAAGGCGATATGAAGTTGAATTTTTGTCCGGTATTATCTTTTAAATATTTAACGTGTTTGGCATAGGAAAATTTTAATCAAGGTGCAATCCCAGATACTTTATCACCGATACCCAGTTGAGCTCTTGGTCAAATAAGTTGAGATTTTCGGGGTGGATAGGTGTCTACCTTCATGAAATAATATTGCTTGGGATTTATTAACATTTATTGTATTCTCCATTTAGTAAGCCAACTCTCCAAGGTTTCAAAATATTTTTGCATTGTTTTGATCGTAAGTTTGAAGTTGTGTATCTCTGGGTCAACATTGCGGAAGTAATTAGAAAAATTACAGAACTAAACATTCCTCTCTATTATATTCGCGGCTCTTTCAAATACGATGCTAAACTTAACTTCTTTGGATGAGAACTTAATCCCAACGTATGCCTAGATAGCTATCGGGAGGATTTCGGATTATTGAAAAAAATGAGTACCTTTTAAAATCATGGGTTCAAATACATGCTACATGTATATTTTAAATGAATAAATTGATTTAATTAAACTCTTTTTTTTAATTTTTAATTGAGGGAATGGTAAGTAATATGATTTAGAACCCAAAGTGTTTAAAAAGTAATGATCTCAAATGTTTGTTTATGTCAGAAATTTTGTTTTTCCTACAAAATACTAAGTTCAGTTTCTTAATTTTAACGTTACTGCTAACAAATATGTAAACATATATTTCTTTCATTTTAAAAAATACTTTGTTTTGGTCATTACTTTAACGGACATCAGTTAAAAGTTAAATAAATCGCTACGTGATCTCAATTAAATGCTTGTCTTATTACTAAATCATAATGAAAGAGTTTTAACGTTGTAACGAATTTTTTTTTTATTTCTATCTGATTCTAGTGCCCTTATTCAATTAAATGCAACTAACTCTAAAAGTCCATAAATTCTCCAATGATACACAAGACTAAACTATTTATATGTTACTATTTATAATTAGTTACTATTATTAGTATATTTATAATTACTTAGAATTATTAATTACTTACTATTTTATTTACAACTTAACTATTTATTTATCAATTGTAATATTATATTATAACTCTCTTTGGACTGTAGGTCTAGCCAACTGATTTAAATATCACCGAGCATAAAATATTTTTACCGTAGCCTTCCAGTCGAAATCGCTTTCTTCGACAAGTCCTCTGTGGCAACAGTTACCGGCAAGTGTGTGTGTAATTCTTGATACTATATGCTTCTTGTTAGATCTATACTCAGAGTTAACCACACTCTCTCTTTCCTTTTCACTTTACTTATATATATTAATCACTTCATTTTAATTTCACCTGCATCTAATTAGCATAATTACGTTTCATTTTGGTTAAGAAGAAATTGCTATTTCATGTAATCAATCTCAATAAAAGTCCCCAAGGTTAGTGAAAAGAAAATCGCGAATAGCCCAACGTCATAAGGACACCTATCAAACTGAAAATATTCCTTTCATAAGGAATAAGTAAAAAAAATTTTGAATTTGAGAACTTTTGAGAACTTTTTTTTGAATTTTTTTTTTTGCATTTGAGAACTATCACAGTTGTTTTAACCTAAAAATATATTTTTAGTTATTTTGATTTAATATTTTGAAATTTTTTTAAAAAATTATATATTTTTTACGATCAAACATACATTTTTCCAGATAATAGAAAACATACTGCAGAAACAATTGGAAGTACGTATTAGAAAATGCAGTATAGATTATTTTATTGTATTAAATTTATAAAAGTTCTCATTATTACAGAATACATCTTGTACTAGAAAGCTAGGTTAGAAAATGAAGTTAATACTCACTTTATAATTATATGTGGAATTAAATGCACTTTCTTTGCTCAATTTATTGTTAGCATTACGTTAAATCACAAAATAATTAAAAATATACCTTCAAATATATATATATATATATATATATATATATATATATATATATATATATCAATTTGCTAAATGTAATTAATATTCATATTTACATTCATATTCCTTCTTTTTTTGGTAAGTGAATCAGATTTGTTTTCGTAAAACAAATGCGTTACATTTTATCAGTTTGTTCTCTTAATTAAAAAGATAAAGATTTTATAAACAGATTTAATTACAAGTCAGATGTATTACAGCTATTGATTATTTGGAATAAAAACCTGAAAAACTGTCAAGTTACGCCTAATACTTAACAAGTCTTAGTTATTTTAAGGTGAAGAATTCACAAATTTAAATCACAAGAAGTGTAGCTACTACCTTATTGTTCTTTTTCTACAGATAACATATAAAATATCAAATTCAACAAATAAATAATTTTATTTAAATGCATCTATAATGGAAAAATATAATCTAAATAACTTTTTAACATACAAATATTTTGAATGTAAAGGAAGCATTCCGCTAATATGAAAGAAACAATAATTTACGCAATTTCAAGAAACATTTATAGATTTGTACTTATCTATTTATACCTTAAAATACGAAGCACATGCTATAATCGAAAAGAAAAGATATAACTTCTTATCGTTGAATATTAAATAACTTCTTTTTAAGAAGCTATTAAATCGAAAGCAGATAATGCTCGGCTCAAATTATGCGAAATATATATATTATACTTTCTGTTCATTATCTGTGTGTATTATCAGAAATTATAATCACATGGTGTCTTATAAATTTTAACTATTGAAACAGACTAAGGAAATTGACTGAAATCGGTTTCACAATTTCAGAAAGCAGTTTTGACAATTTACAAAAAAGACTCACATTAATTCTTTATAACAATTACGGTAAAAATTTAATTCAAATTATAACAATTTAAATTTTAAATATTGATGCATTGTATTCAGTTTGATCATCTGCATGATTAACTAGTCTCCAATAATACGCACTCATAACTACAATTTCAATCTGTACTTAAAGAGATCTCACAATTTTTTAATAATAAAAAAAAAAAATTGATATTCCTTATTATACTGATGTGATATGCTTTAAATTTAAACAATTATTTATCTAAACTCGTAAAGGCCCCAACGCTCGGTTTTCGAATAAAGTGAAGAAGAGAGCTAAAATATTTCTCTAAATACCCATACAGTAGTATTTGATTTTAGCAGTTTGGTAATAAATGTCACTAGACGCCCTTTTTTAATGTTTGATATTCGATACTGTTGCTTTCCAATAGTGACATTTGATAATTTCTTTAAATTAAAATTAATAATTCCCAATATATATACATATGTAAGTACGAGTATAATTTATTGTATCACAGCAAATACCTGAAATTAATTGAATGAGTTGAATCTATGTAAACAAAAAAGTGGATAAAAATATAAGTAAATTTTTGTTTTCTATACATGCAGATATCATCACCTCAAGGACTTTGTTCTTTTCATCGTAATACATACAGTTGACAGGAACACCCGCAAACATTTCATAAAACAAAACGTTTTACCATTTACTGAAATTAACACCGATTTTGTGAATTTACATACACACGTTATATTTAAAACTATGCTACATTGCATTATTTGAATTTAGAAGAAATTTGAGTAATTAAATTGTGAAAGTTGCCCTTTTATTACAAAAATTAATTAATCATAAAATTTAATTTCCTAGGTTTACATAAATAAGTATGTTGTGGAGCTCAGTTGGATAATTAAGATGTGGACTGCATTGGTTTTAAATAATTTATATTTATAGCAAAAAAATAAGATTAAGGTAATATTTAAGTAAAATTTAAAATTGTAAATCATGTAGTTCTAAAGATTCTCATAATATAGAGGAAATTATCCCTAAAACAAAGGTATATTTTCCCAAAGACGACTCGAACAAGTAAGAATAAGAAAATGAGTTCGCTTTGAGGCAAACAAGTTCATTAATCTAGAATTTTTCTATTGAGGGAGTGGTCATTAGGAACCCCTTCAAAAGGAGAGAGCAGAAAAAACCCATCCCCTCACAGAAAAAGGCATGAAATCGCACTGCCAACAAGGGAATATTAGAACGTGAACTAAGTGATTCAGAAGGATATAAATACTTGTTTACTTTGAAACAGTATTCAACTCTCCTTATCTTCAAATTTTCTTCGGAGTATACTTGAGACGAGGGTAATGCGAAGGAGAAGAGAAGCGGAAAAGTGGAAGAAAAAGAGTGAGAACGAAATGTCACTCAGTTTTATTCTGGAATAGGTGACGCTGCATGAGCTTTCACATGACGCTGATTCGAGGTGCCATCTATCGAGTATCTGAGGAACTGGTTTTACAGTACATTGGAAAATACAATAAATTCTTTGATAATTAGCTGGAAAATCCTACATGAATTATACCACAAATATGGGAGAATATGTAGCGAACTACTCAAACTCTCCATAGGATGGAAGTGATGGAAAATAAATCTACATTAAGTTGACCATCCTAGAATATCAAGCAAGAACTAAGCAAAATTGTATCTTCTAAAGATTTTTAGGTGGCTCCTTATCCTTTCTGTTTATTGAATTACTGCTACTACTGAAATCAAATCCTTCAATCAAAAATCGTCTATGCAAAATAAATTTAATCAAAACAAAAAAAAAAATGAAAGTAGCTCAATAACCGTGAACAGTTTAAAAATATATCTTTTTAAAGCAGAAAAATAATTTATTTATATCATAAGTATACAAACAAACACCAGAAGTAAGTAAAAGGAGGCTTAGCTTAGCGAACGACATTTTAGCAACACAATTAAATGAGAATAAGACAAAATATATATAAAAATTTACTCAGATTATTTCGTGACTAATATATACAATTGAATAATGCAAGAAACATGATAATATTAAATATCTAATCGAAATAAAGTGGATGTACTAGATGTATACAGCTAGCATATAAGGAAATCCTTACGTTAACATGGACCACGCCGATTTGTTTATGTAGAAATAACGTGATTTTGGCGTGGCGTTAATTGTCTATGAATTTAGTTCATTCCTACAGACGAATCAACATGAACAAGTACAAAAGTGGACATAGTACAAATCACTTGAAATTAGTATTGCTGTAATTTGATAAAACAAACATTTCGAAGGATTTTTAGACTATTAACAAGAAGGACATACAGGAATATATACAAAGAGTAAAAACCAATAAGTTAAAAAATGTATTCTTAGTTGCACCAAAAAATATAACCTTAAATGCTCCCCATCACCACCAATACATTGTTTTTGAGTTCAAAAAAAAGATAAAAAGTAGAGAGGTTTCAAAGACATTTTTGAATAATTAAGCACATTTCGGAAAATTTTAAAATAGTTTCAGTACTTCTTTCTGAGTATAAGACGATGTGAATGGAAATTTTTAAGAATATTTTGCTAAATATTTTCTGTAACGAATTGTACTTGTATGATTATATTTAATTGCATCGAAAGTAAACAAAATAATTAATCTGAGTGAAAATCTTGCAAAACAATAGGAAAAATTGGGTTGAAATTGCAGTTAAATAAAAATTCCTTTTTTATTTGAAGGCAGATAATTTTTTGCTATATTTTTGTATAAATCTTACAAGCACAAGAAAACTTAATAAAATAGAAAATGGTTTTTGGATAGTCATAGATTGATCAGTAAAAATTCCTGATTATAAACGAAGTCCATTAATGACTATATCTTTACTTTAACCAAAACCGTATTTGAGATTAACAGCATTCACAACAAATGATTTACGAAGATGGAAGCTCAGATTTCAATGTTACTGATGAAAACACTGCGTAGAAAGTTCACAAGTATGAGAAGCATATTATATAAGAAATTTCTTATCTTGAATAAATTGGCTTAAAAAATTAATTAAAGAAATTGCGAAACGAATAAATTTAGTAATGATGATTTCAATCATTTGAAATGCAATCTAATAATTAAATTAAACTAATAATTGTTGTGTGTGTGATAACATTCGCATACCAGTTTCAAAATGGGACAAATAAATATTTTATTTCCATTTAAAATATCCAAAATTATTGTTCGTATAATTTATGCTAATCTCGCTGTATATTGTAAAAACATATATTGCTAAGTAGACCAAAATTTCGCCATTCGGGACTTTATCAGAAATTCAATAGTTTAAATGCAATACCAACTAGTGCTTTAAATAATACTCATGTGTTGCAAATGTTCCTTTTATTGGGAAAAAAGGGAATTGGTCATTTTTTTTATATGTACGGAAAAGGGATTTATGGTTGAAAATATGGTAAAATTGTCTAATTACTTAAATATTTTTTAAAAAGAAAATGTCTTCTGTTTTAGTAATTTCAGTTCCCCCAGATTTATTAACGTGGCATTCTTATTTCGAGGATTAGTAGCATATAAACAAAGTTCTTATAGCTCAATTACTCTTTTAATTTTTTTCGAAGAATAAGTATTTATTAATTATCAAAAAGAAAAGTATCAAAACTTTATGTGTCCAAATGTATTAGTAAATGTTTTGTACAACAGTATGAACCATTTTATTTTACATTATTTTAAGAAAGTGAGAAATTTTCAACTATTTAAGAACAATCTTCTTAAAATTTATTTTATAAAAACTTAAGTCATATAATTAATTCTAAAATTAAAAGAAAATATAGTATTCAAATAATTTGATTAAACTTCGAATAAATAAATCATACGGATAAAAAATTTAAAATAACAGAAAACTTGTTAATAAAGGCATGTTTTTTTTTAAAAAAATATTTATTAATCTTTTAATATATAGAGCTTAACATAAAGATTCAACTTGATAAATGTACGAAAATTCCTTTATTTTTAAGGTATCCATAAACAGTGACGTACCCATAAATTAATTTTGGAGGGTGCATATCGGCATTGCTATGAAAAAAGCAATGTGCTTAGTTTAGAATTACCACTTGGTAAAAAAGAATACGCCATCATTAAAGAATTGATAACAATCTCTTAATGATTGAAAAAAAGGTCACTATTTAAAAAAGTGACAGTATAATGAAATGAGACGTTCTATACATATTAGTTTTTACAAAGTTATATTTATTCTTCATTTTTGGTTTTTGCAAAATTATTTAAGACTTCTTCACTTACAGATATATTTTTAATATAAATAAAAGAGTTCATTTAAATGCATTGCAGAGGTATTGTTTCTTAAGTAGTTTTTAAATATTTCATAGCTGAAAACGATTTTTCTGCTGTACATATTGTAACAGATAAAAGTGGCTGAAATTTTTAATAGTTATGCATTTTGGGGGAAATAACTACGTCGCACTCTTGTAAAGCTTTCATAGCAGTTAATCCATTCTGTTGTGTTAATAACATCTTTTTCCACAGCTGATATTCTACAGTCAGAATACTAATTCTACAATCTGACGAATTTTAAATTTATTTTTCATTCAGTATTTCTAAATTATTTTCATCTGCAGAGAGAGATATGAGGTCATTATCCGGAACGGTTAAAATAAACAATGAACTCTTTATTGCTTTATATTTATTTATCTTTCTTTGAGATGTAAAAGTACATCATTCAAAAATTGATTAAAAATTGTTATCCTAAAATAAAATTCGAATAATTATGTTGGAATATCAGAATGATGAATTTGTTTTTATTTATTTATTTGAAATTCGTGGTAAAACAATATTTTAGTCCTAAGCTCTTATTCATTTTAAAACAGATTCTGATTTTTGGAAAATAGAATTGAAAAAAAAAAGTATATGACTGACTGTAAATCATTTAAGTTCTTTTATAAAATCATCGCACAGATGAACTGAAGCAATAAGGTCCACTGCCTTGGATTGCAAAATCAGAGATAAGGGAAATTTAAGTGGCAGTATTTCTGTGGAAAATAAATGACATATTTGGAACTTCTCAATGAATTAAAAAATGTAGGCCTCAGTAGACGGATCCTTATCATGCCAATTTCCAATTAATTCAACAGCATGAATTAATTAGAAAAGGCTGGAGCAATTACACCATCCCCATAATAGATTCGTGTAACTCTATCCAACGCGTAGGAAGTTTTTTCAATGCTTCTTTTCTGGAAGAAGGATGCAGTTTCAATAAATCATCCTGTAAAACACTATTTCTTTCAGAAGTATTCTTTAATGAATAAGAATTCTCAACGACCCGGACACAAATATGGCTATCTTCAATTTGGCTTATGTCTGAAATAGCAAAGTTTAGTGAATAAGAACCACAATGTACATATAGTACTGGTTTAAACTTTTCTACTGATTTGGCTTGTACACCGTTGATGCTTTAGACATGGCAGCAGCACCATCATATCATTGACTTCTAATATAATTTAAATTCAAACTTAATTATTTAAAAATTTTCAAACTTGTATTTGCCAGATCTTCTCCGCGTGTGGAAATTACTGTCTTAAATTGTAAGATTTTTTCATTTAGTAAGGATTTACTGTCCTCACTTTTTACAAATCTTACACATAAAGAGATTAACTCTTTCCTAGAAATATCTGGTTTCATCCGCTATAATAAAAAAACATTTGCTTGAATTACTTTTTCAATAAATGTTTCTTAAAATTATCTAATTGCTAGCATGTATAATTTTGTGTTATATTTTAGGCAATATATACGTTGCATTATTAGCAGATTATTTTAAATGTTCTTTCAGAATTTAATCTCCTGCATCAGATTGGAATTTAAGCACTTGACGAAAATTTCCATCGCTATTATTATGTTCCTTGCTTTCATCTGTTCTGTCCATTTGTCCATAATCGCAATAACATAAAGAAAGTCTATTTCTGTCACAGGGAGAGAAAATTACTGTTTTTTATTTTAGGACTAAATTTTTATCTATTTTTAATTGCTTGTCGAATGCTGGTAGTATCAATAATTTATATTATACTTATTTACGCCCTTGTACAATACTTCTTAAATTGTCAACAGTTGACAGATGATTGCTTGATATTTTTTTCATGTTCACGGAGTGGTTCGATCGATCTGAGTCAGATACGAACAGGCTGATTAACTAATTGTACCAATGGTAGACTGTTTATTTGACATATATTTCTTGTAAAAATCTACATAATGTTTACAATAAATCCCATCTTCAATTTTGGAATAAGGGAGCAATGGGGTTTATAGATTTCTTCACTTTTTATCACCAGATTGGAAACACGTAGGTGTCGGTTGACGTCTCGAGTTTTTTTAGGAATATTACTTTTTTCCTCGTCAGTTAACTTGTAATCGATGTAACTTGCTGTGTAATATTTTTCAAATTGCGATGTTGTTTTCGAATAAATTTAGGTAATTTCCGAAGAAAAGTGAATTTTTTAATTCTGTATTTGCTTTCCCTTCCCGATTGATATAGGTGATTTTCCACGTTTTCTGATATTTAATGTACATTTTTCTGCTTCAGATTGATTGTTGGATTTTTTTCTCAGGAGTTAAAATAATTTAAGAACGAAAGTTATTTCCACTTTCTCATTTTCAAAGCAAAAAATTAAGAAAAAGGTTCAAGCAAATTGAAAGGAATGGAATTTTTAATTAAGAATCGACCCAGAATTTTTTACTACTGATAGTTCAAGAAAACCGAAACTACCATTCGGGTAAGATTCAATTCCACAAAGAGGTGACATTCTGAGATGGGTATTTCCTCAGACCTGTTTTAGGCACTTATAGATTACTCTCTGAAAGAAAAAAAAATGCCTCCAATAATTCTTTCCCAGGAAAATGTTAGGAGGAGAGAACAACTTCTACAGAGATGAACCGTCCTCTATTCGTCTTCAAACACTGACCCAGAGGCCCATTTCGGAGATCACAAAGACTTACCTATTCTGTTCTAAATATTTGTTTAGATCATGGGTGTCTAAACTATGACCGTTTGAGGGCCACATTGCAAAAAAAATAAAATTTTCTGGGCCGCACATACAATATTTTTTCAACAAGTTGAAATAAAAATTAACTCTATGTACTTTTATTAAAATAAATTAACTTCTTTTAATCAAATTTTTTATAAAAAATTTGAATTAGATATGTATAAGTAAGTGTTTATTTTAAATTTGTAAATGTTTTGTTTCATTTAGTTTGGATTTCATAAAGATGGAAAAAATTTGAATTAATGATTTGGTTGAATTTGCTTTTGTTGAACAAACAAATCGATATCAGGTTCAATAGACGAAGTAGCAAATCTACAGCATTTGCAAGATGTTTGTCAGTGATCTTTGTCCTATTTTTGTTTTTTTGTAAGCTTCATTCTTGAAAATAATTGTTCAAATATATAAGTACTGCCAAAAGCTGAAGACATTAATAAAGCATGATTGTGAAAAATGGGATATTTATCGCGGAGTAGGTAATCTTTATAAAACTCCAGTAAAGAAACATACCCAAATTTTTCTTTCAGTTGAATGTCACTTTGCAGTTCAATGCACTCCATTTGAAGATTTGAAGGCAATTTATTTATTTATAGAGAAAATAAGATAGAAAATATGTTGAAATACTCTTCATTTTTTCAAAAACTTTGAAATCTGCTTTCAAACTCTTGAATTAAATCAAAAATTAATGCAGCACATTTTGTCCAACTGACAGATTTATGTGCTGCCAAAGTACTGAAATGTGTCAAATCTTTTACTTTTATTTGATTACGCCAAACTTTCAATTTTCTTTCAAATGCTGTAATCGTTTGAAACATATTATTAATAGACTTTTTCCTTGAAGCCTTAAATTTAAATCATTCAAATGTTCTGTTAAGTTTACTAAAAAAGCTAAATCTAAAATCCAATCTTCGTCCTCAAATTCATTCACAGGTTTCCCTTTTGTTTCCATAAATATTTTTATTTCAGTTCGCAAATTGTAAAATCTTTTGAGCATTTGCCCTTACTGAACCATCTTACTTTTGTATAATAAATAACATCTGCAAATTCAGTGCCCATTACCTTAAGAAACTATTCAAATTGTCTATGATTAAGTCCTTTTGCTCTTATAAAGCTAATGGTTTTTGTAACAACGCTGAATACATTTTTCATTTTTAAAAATTTTCCACATAAATTACCCTAATTGGTTGTGTCTTTTAACGGTACTAAAGCAACCATTTCTTCCGTGATATTATGTTCATAGATTCTTCTTATAAAAATTGCCGTATCAGAAGCGCCAGTGCTTTCGTCCATGGCTAACGAAAAAAATTTAAAACTAGTACAATTACTTTTTAAAGACTTTTCAACTGAATGTGTAAATTTAAATATTTTCATAATTTACGTTTGGGTCGCATGCGGCCAGTAGGCCATACTTTAAACAAGCATGGTTTAGATGGAATCATTTTTCTTTATTGATAAAAAGATTAAGAATGATGAATGGAGAAAGTTCGTTTTTTTTTTAAATTTTAGAATATCTAATGGAACAGTAAATAAATTTTCCTGAAATATATTTCACCTTTCAAAAAAAATCTTCGGAGATGCATATGTCCCTTTGCAACCTCCGGGTACGCTATTGTCCATAAATATCAATAAAAGTTATGCATAATAAACACTTGTAATTTTAAATATATATTTATAATTCCACTTCCGATTTTTCCTTAGCTAAAGTAAAAAATGTTTTATCTACGAAAGAAAATTATAATTTTGCATTTTAAATAATTTCATATTTTAATCCTTCTTTATGAATGCTAAAGAGCCAAACCAGACAACCAGAAAATCCTATTACACCCGTATCAATGAGAAACAAGCTTTTTTCTTTTGAGTATACTGACAAGAAATTCCTGGGGAAAGAGGATCTACACATATTTCACTCCACCTTTAACTCTGCGCATTTTTTATGGGTCATATTTTTGGTGCAATTCACAGTTCAATTCCCTTCAATGTATTTGGAGCCCTGTTCATTGCCTTATGCTCCGAATATTTTCGTGATCGTGTAATGTCTGTTTGAACTTAAATTAGCTCAGAAGATTCGGAACCCTGATCACTCAGTACTCCGAGTTAAAACAATGATATTGTATGCAAGTTAAGAGAAAATTGGGTTGCTTAGAACCTATAGGTAGAGATCAGAAATACGACTTTTTGAACATGATCTTTCGTCTCGCTATTGTTGAAAAGGACCAATCACCATGTTGCGAAATAAATATTTTCCAAGTTGTTTCTTTGGGCAATGTATTCAGAGAAGGTTAGGATGAAGTGTTCACTTGCTTAAAGTTTTCTTCTAAAAGAATTAAGTGGGGAAACTGCTTGCTTAAACTTGTAAAGTAATTAGTTTACAAGTAATTTTTTAGATCGAAAATCTTATTGATTAAAACTTCTGTAAATCTATTTTTTTCTCTATTGATTGTTCAAATTTTCCGGGCGAAAAATATATTTTACAGTTCTTATGTTTGAAATGCAGTTTGTCCATTTTTCTTCATTTTCTACTTGAAATAAGAACGGAGATCATCTGTTGATACCCAAGGGATAATATTCTAAAATTCTAGGAAGAGTTTTTTTTAAAACTGAGGATTTTTAGTTTACAGCAATTCCTTTGTGTGCAGGGATCCAAAGAAGTGTTACCAATAGAAATATTTGATGAATTTTTGTAATTCTAGAGCTTAATTTAAAATAACAGTGTTTGATTTTCTGTTAATATTTCGGAGGCTTTATAGAACCGAAAGACTATCAGTGACATTCTCGTAACTTTCTCCTTCTGTAATCTAAGGTGATCCAAATGGCTATAGCCTCGGTAATAAAGATAGAATTGTATTCTCTGAGAAGGAAGTTTTGTGGTACATTTTTTTCAGGGGGAGGGACTATGTTTCCTATATAAGTTCAGTTGGTAGATTTAGAGCCATCTGTTGCTATTAGGGTGCCATTCCTTAACTCTGTGTATATGTAATTAGTAAACAGACATTTCTAAATAATTTCTGGGGAATAATAATTTCTTTTGTTTTGGAATGGGAGATCATTCGAAGAAAATTTCAATTTTAAAATTGTCATAGATGGGTGGAAAAGGAATCCATTGAAAAATATAGTTAATATATTTTGATATGCAAAGCTCATCAAGGAGTTTGTGTTTCCGTTGAGGAAGACAAATTTCTTTTTTATTAGGTTTATGAAACATCCGAACACATTTCAAAATAATCTTAAATTGAGGAATTAGTATTTCAGGATAATTGCTTAAAGATAAACTTAGTGCGGAGGAATTCATGGCGAGTTTGAATGCCGTTACTTGAAGCTTCTGCTCGTAAAATTTCCATTGGAGTTTTTTTTAGCACTAAGCGTAAGGCGACATTGTATATGGGTTCTTGTTTCCTCGATCAGTTTTGCAGGAGAAAGAAAAAACTTATCATGCATAATCTAAAATAGATCGAATTGCAGTATTTATAATGGTCATGAGATGATGAGCTATCCTACCTAATTTGGAGGAAGCAATTGTTTCAATAGCATTTAAGCTCTTGAATCCTTTTTTGTGGAAGTAAGTATTATGTCTGTTCCATGTAAAATTTGGGTCAAAAATTCCTCGAAGGAGTTTTAGTTTTGCAACTTAAGGAGTTTTACAACCATCTATTGTGAACTACAAGGATTGGTGACTTTTTATTCTTCAACAATTTATTACTTTATTTTTTTTCTGAGGATGTGTTCAACTTCCTCTTTCTACACCAAAGCATTATTTTATTTAGAAATTCTAGTACTTCTCCTACTGTTTCATTTCAATTAGGGCCTCTGTTGTAAATAAGAATATCATCTGCATAGACTAGAATATTAATATTTTGAGGAATATCAAAAATGTCATGCATAAATATCATGAAAAGTAAAGGACTTAAAATGATGCCCTGGGGTCACCTCAATTATTATTCCTGACTTTTGAAAGATGATTTCTCTATTTAACTTGGATGCTTCTTTGATGAAGATGTTTTGGTTCCACCGTAATAAATTACCAGGGAATCAGACCGTATTCAGCTTAGAAATTAGTCCACTTTTCTATACCAAATCGTTAGCGGATTGACAATGAAAAAATATAATGCAATGAATAAAAAATAAAATCTTTTCGACCTCTAGCTAATGTAATGTCACGAGGGATCGGAAGTAGGAGAGTTGTACTGCTTCCATGGGGGCAAAATCCATGGTGATTCATGTGGAAAAATTGCATTGTGAAAGCTTTAATCAAACAGTCTATGTTGAATCATTCTTTCTAATAACTTTGATATGACAGATGTGAGATATATGGGACAGTAAAGAGAATTTTTTTTTAAATTCTTGTGAGGTCTCATAACCGGAATGATTCTAGAGTGGGTTCGATTCGAAGGGAGGAAACTGAAGGCCCATCTGTTATTTAAAGTTTTGAGAAGTAATTGTTTTCCATTTGTGGGAATATTTTTAATTGTTTGAATTATAGTTTATCATGTCCTGTGATGCTGTTCTTTAGTCGAGAGATTATAATTTCAAATTATTTCAAAATAAAAGGCTTGTTTATTTCTGCAATGGAGTTCGTGATATGAATGCTTTGAATATGAGTCTCATTTTGATTCGCATAATATTGTTAAAACAACTTTCTTGATTTTTTTCATTAGTTAAAGTTATATTGTTGTGATGAATGACACGAGGGGTGTTTAATAAGTTCTTTTTAAATTCAAATAAATGGTGCTCATACTCTCGAATATGGTTTGTTTTCAGTGAGCATCATGACTCACTAGACAGCTGCCTACGCATGAGTTACTCGATTCGTGATCATGGCCGATGAGACTATATTCGCTTATTATTTTTTTTAGAAAAGATTCATCAGAATCAACCAACCGCTTTGATTTTTGCTTCATTTCCGGTCCATAATTATGAATCCAGATTTCCCTAAAGGTGACAACTTGACACAAAATGACGTCGAAAACTCGATGCGACAGCAATTTAATTTTGATTTGGTAGCAAAGAATTATTAAATCAGAATTAACTTATAAATCAATGTTAAATTTATTCCGGTTCCGTTTAAAAGATGGCAGCATCCAAAGATAACAATAACCTGCCTTAATGATGCCATTTGTCTTCAAATGTAAGTGCTTTTTCAACTGTTCTCATTTTTAAAGATAGATGCTCATTTTTTTTCGATAACTTTGATAGTATTATAGAGATCTTTAAGACTGCCAGAATTATTTTTTGTTTGATCAGTTGGTTAAGTTTTGCCTTAACTGCTTAGTATTTTATCTAATCCTCTTCCCTAAACATTTTTCGTGCATTTTTTTCGAAGTTGTCTTTTTGTGCTCTTCATTTGCTACATTTCGTTGTCCTTTTTGATCTTAACTGTATTGGAATAATTGCTGGGCAGAAAGTTGAGTATTCTTTATTTCAACAAGAATATTAAAAAATATCTTTAGCATTTAAATTTATTTTTAGCTGAGAATGATTAGCAAAAGATATTCCAATTTATTTTATGGATGTAAGAATTTGGAAATGGAGTACATTGACTTCTTTATATTGGATTATTAAGTGAAAATTATCAATATAACCAAGTTAAATCAGACTCTAAATGAACACTAGATAAAGGCATGTGTGAAGATAGGTTGGGCTTTTATCATAAAGTAAAATAAGATCATATTCAAGGATTCAATCGAAAACTTTCCTTCGAGCAACATTCTAGCTGCTCGAGTCCCATACCTCGTGTGACGTATTGAAACCCCCCACAACTAGAGTGAGACTATTTATTTTGTTAGTGACTTTGTATAAAGTGCTATCTTAAAATTTTCCTAATGATATGTAGATGTTAATGATAATAAGCGAAGCATTTTTTAACATGATTTAGACAACTAATATTTAGAAAACTTCAGTATTCTGAGAAAAAGTCTTGGTGACACTAAAATCCTTATTTTCACTATGTATTAATCCTCCTCCACTATTGTACTCTCTATCAATCCAAAAAACATTTTTACTGAGAATAGTAAACCCATCTCTTGATTGAAACCACATTTCTTGAGTTACTATGATACTGGCTTGTTGAAATAATGGTGCAAAAAACATATATTCTGTCTTGTTTTTTTATGCCACGTGCATTCCATTGAGTTATTTGCGTCATTAATTAAAAAAAATTGAAAAAGCTATTATAAAAATTGCATTAGACACATAACCGAAGCGAAAATTAAAACTGTGTAAGTATCAAAACTTTTTTAAAACCTTACTGATTTTTTTTCATTTCTCCTTTAATGGAATACGGTGAAAGAGGATAAAAGTACTTTATGCCTCTTCGTTCTTTTTCAAGAAGATTCTGGTAATGTTTTGAATTTCTTAGACTTTTCTTTTAAATTACGGTATACAGGATTTTTATGATCTTTTGACATCGTGGAAGTGATATTGGAGGAAGTCTTTATTAAGGTAGTTTCAATTGATTGCTTTATGAAAGCAAAATGGGTATTTAAATGTGTTACTGCTGTGTTTAGTTCAATAGTGAAACGATTCACTATTTTTTCCTCTTTTTTCAAAAATTGTGTTTTTTTTCCCGATTATTTGCTCTAGTTCCTTCATTGCTATATTACAATCTTCTTTTCCTACTTGTCAATATGTTTTGCTTGATCATTATAATTCTAAGCGGAACACGAGGATTTTTTTTAAAGCTGCGATGCTTTTCAATAGCTTCATATCTTGAAATGTTTTGCTCTTATTTTAATTTCAAAATTTCAATTTCTTCTTGGTATTTTTCTCTTCATTATCGTCTCCACAAGATTCACATTTTTCTTCATCATTTTCTTTGCATTCCTTTTCAGAGTGGTTAAAAGAACAGCTCCTACATATAATTAAACTATGGCAGAATTTTTGTGAGTGTCCAAATTCCCAGTAATTTGAGCACTGTCTAGATTTATAGTAGAATAGTTGGGTTCTATGCATCTCAAAGGCAATTTTATCTGGAATTGTAGAACCTATTTGTGTGATTTTTATGGTTTTCGTGAATACAATGACGGTAGCTTTTCTTTTAACAGAACGTCTAATTTCCAAGAATGACATGTTATTTTGCACTTCAATTTTAAAATCTTCCAAAATATATTAGTAGTCAACTCCTTGAATTGCAAAGCTGGTAGAAACACCAATTTATGATAACCCCGAAATAATAATTGAACCATTTATTTCATTGATGTTTAATGCCTCCATTGCTATATTATAATTGTTGATTTTTACAATTACTTCTTGATTTTTTGTTTTTTGATTGAATATTTTTTAATTAGAAAATATTTTTACCATCGTTTCTAAAGAAACTTTACTTTCGGGGTTTGAATACTTTTTCGGATCTTGCCAAAATCACTAAACTTAGCAACTTCATTTTCTAAAGATCTCCCAATTTATCTAGGCATTATTGCCGAGAATGTCCTTTGTCACTATGTTGAATAATAATTTTTACTTTATTGAAAAAGATGTGAGGTTATTGGTGGTAATTTCTTTTTTAAATGTTAAGAATAATAATTTACAAATAAATAAAATATATCTAAAATTATTTTAAGAATATTAAAATTCATGATTTACTTTTTGTCTGGCAACGGTTACATATTGAAGAGATGAAATGTTATGTTTTACCAAGGAGGATAGCTAACTCTATCCTCCTTGCGGTTTAAATTATGTTTACTTTGTGTGTGTTTTTATTAATGGTTTCAAATTTGAATATTTTTAATTACAGCATGGAAAGATATAATTTTTAACATTAAAAATGAATCTGTCATGATTTTGTGCAATATGGACAATGCAGACTTTATGTCAATTTCTTGACGTCTTTTTCCAGTTATTTATTGAGGATCTTGTGTCCAAGATGTACCACTGTGGAGTGTCGCTTTAACTGTGTATGCCCCCATGTTTAGGAAAAATAAGAAGCCTTCGGGGAAACACTTTCCCGTACGTGTTACGACAATGGATGCTGAATTAGAGTTCGATTTAGATTTGAAAGCTACTGGACGTGATCTTTTTGATTTAGTCTGTCGAACAATTGGGCTTCGTGAAGTTTGGTATTTTGGCTTGCAATATGTTGATTCAGAAGGCTTCGTTGCGTGGTTAAAGTTAGATAAAAAAGTCAGAGATCAGGATATCCGTAAAAAGTTGCCTGTGCCATTTCTGTTTCTTGCAAAATTTTATCCAGAAGATTTGTCAGAGGAACTAGTTCAAGAAATTACTCAACATCTATTTTTTTTGCAGGTAAAGCAAGCAGTTCTTAACATGTCAATTTACTGTCCACCTGAGGCATCAGTGTTATTAGCTTCGTATGCTGTGCAGGCAAAATATGGTGATTTTGATGAAGCTACATATAAGCCTGGCATGTTAGCAAATGAAGATCTTCTTCCTCAGCGAGTACTTGATCAGTATCAAATGACTCCTGAGATGTGGGAAGAACGCATCAAGATCTGGTATGCGGATCACCGTACAATGACTTGTGATGAAGCTGAAATGGAGTACTTGAAAATTGCTCAGGACCTTGATATGTATGGTGTCAACTATTTTCCTATTTGTAACAAAAAAGAAAGTGAGTTGTGGCTAGGAGTAACTGCACTTGGTTTAAATATATATGAAAAAACTAATAAAATATCACCCAAAATAACTTTTCCATGGAATGAAATTCGAAACATATCATTTGATAATAAGAAATTCACAATTAAACTAGTTGATAGAACCTCTCCTTCTTTCCAGTTTTATTCATCAAAAATAAGGATGAATAAATTAATTTTAAATCTATGTATAGGCAACCATGATCTTTTCATGCGGCGACGTAAACCAGATTCAATGGAAATTCAACAGATGAAAGCTCAAGCCAAAGAAATTCTTGTACGTAGGCAAATAGAGCGCAATAAATTGTCTAAGGAAAAACAACTCAGAGAAGAAATTGAAAGGGAAAAGGCTGATTTGGAGCAAAGGATGCTACAGTATCAAGAAGAAGCAAGAGTAGCTTTGGAAGCATTACGTAGATCTGAAGAAACAGCTGAGCTTTTAGCTGAAAAAGCAAGGATTGCTGAAGAAGAGGCAATGTTGCTTACTCAGAAAGCATCAGATGCTGAGGCAGAGATTCAGAGAGTCAAAATAAGTGCCATAAAGACAGAAGAAGAAAAGAAGCTAATGGAAAGAAAAGCTCATGAAGCAGAATTATTGGCCACAAGAATGGTACAGGAGTCGGAGCGAAGAGCCAAAGAAGCTGAAAAGTTGAAAGAAGAGCTTATTAAAGCACAGATGTCTGAAAAAGATGCCAAAGAAAAGTTGCATGAAATATTTAAAAATAATTATTCTAAAACATATTTATCAAATTCGCAAGTTGATGTCCTAAATGTTGTGCCAAGACAGTATCCTGAACTTCAGTTGGAACCCAGTATAAATGCTGGAAATAATTCTGCAACATATGATCTTATTGCTGATCATGAAATGGAAAAATTGACCCTTGAAATTGAAAAAGAGCGTGTGGAATATCTAGAAAAAAGCAAACATTTGCAAGAACAGTTATTAGAACTTAAAACTGAGATCGAGGTTTTAAAAGTTGAAGACAATATTACTTCTCTTGATCATATTTATGAAGATAATGCTGATCGTGGAGAAAATAAGTACTCAACTTTAAGAAGAACAAAGTCTGGATCTACCAAAACTCGAGTAGCTTTCTTTGAAGAGTTATAGCATATATATTTTTTGAGGTAAGCAAAGAAAAATGTTTAGGATAAAAGTAAGAGTATGTAATATATTTTTTTGCACCAAACAGTTGATTCTTTGAGGATATGAGGTGTGCTCTTGTGAACATAAATTCAAAAAAGTAAACTATACTCAAATAGCTTTTTAATCTCATTTGCGAGATTTATACATTTTAAGTTACAAATATTATCTGGGCAGTAAATTTTTACTTGTTTCATATGAATATCTGGCACCTGTTTGAAATGTACACAATATCAATAGCACCTTTATTCATTTTTAAGTGATGTGTTACATTACAAATATATTACTGAAAGAAAGAATTGTTCATTTTTAAAATTTAAATGAAGTAAATCAACAAAGAATGTAGCGAAGCATTTTTAAAAGCCATTTATGTAGATGAGAACTGACTAATCAAAATTTTCTGATAATTAAAGGAAACTTAGTCATTAAAATGTTATTAGAAAATTTATAATTATTTGAACAATATTATTGATTTTAATAAGAGATGAACTGTATCTCATTTTAATGTCCAATATGAAGAGGAAAAATACATCTATGAGCCATAAAAGTTTTGAATAGTAAACTCTGTTTTTAGATTTAGAGATTTGTGTTAATCTATATCAAAATAATAATAATTGAAGAGGATCATGAGGCTTGTATATATATATATATATATATATTTGTATAAATGTATTGAAGTCAAATTTGATATTGTTAAAAAAATTTTAACTTTAAGAATGTGGGAAGTTTACTTCAAGTGATTTGTTTAAACAGTTATAGTAAATGAAGTGCCATCTATGTAATACAACTCAATATATATACATTAAACCTTAGATTTACATGTAATAAATATTTTCAGATAAATTAATATTAATCTCTTTATGAGAAAATGGGATTGTTGTGCCTTATCTTTCCTTGAAAATTTTAAACCTTTAAAGTGTTAATATTTGTGGTTTTTTACTGATATACTTGTTAATAGAATGTTAGATTTATTGATCCATTAGCTTTGATATTATATAAAAAAAAATTATTTTATGCTGAAATGTAAATATTTAACTTGAATCTTGTGCACAGTGGTGCATAGTATTCATATTTTATTGCTTCTATGTATCTTAATATGATTTCAAGATATAAATTGTCTATACATTGCTGTACACAGATTAAAACACAGAAATATTGAAATTTAAATTAGGAAATACTTTTAAAAATATCTTATATTTATGCTGATGAATTAACAGAGCCTCAGAAATTAACTTAATTATGCTGAAATATGTTGTAACCTGTATGTTAATCATTATAACTATTTAGGCCTTTGCTTATGCATCATATTCTTATAGACTAATGAGTGACATTAATCATTAAATAATTTTAAAACGATATTGAAATGATTACCTTCATTACAAGATTCAAACATTAAAATATGAATGGCTGTATTTCTTTCTTACTATACATACATTGAACCTACATTGATAAGTTGTAAAAAGCTGTTTTCCATATATTCTTATTTGTGAAAAGGAAAATTGCTTATCGCATACTGTAATTTAAGTAGTAATAATTGCATTATCTGTCTGTGCATAATTATAGGTATTCATTTTTGTTAGTTTTAAGGAAATAAAATGTATCAAAATTTTAATGTATAAAATATGAGGGAAATATTAATTTTTTAAAAAACTTACAAAAACTATATTTTTGGATAAACAGCATATATGAGTTCATATCTTTTTCTTGGAAGTGTCATTATGTACCTGTGTTATAATAAAAAGCTGTTGAATCTAGTATTGTGGATTTTGGCATTTATATGAAATTAAGCTAATTCTTTTTATAAGAAGTGTGAAGTCAATAGGAAGTACATCTTTGTTGATTATTATTCTCTCGTATACTCTCATGATTTACATATTGTTTTATCAGTTTTAATTTTTTTGTATTACGGTGAAAACATTTGAGTTATGATGTACATATTTTTATTAAAATCAGCATGGAGTTTGAATTCTTAAATTTTCTATTTGCAGAGATTTTCTCTATTATTAATGTAAAGTAAATTTTTGCTGTAATTAACTAAAATCTATTTTGGAATTTATGGATTTGTCTTGAGATAAACCTTTTATGTTTAAAAAAATTTCTTTTGTTTATCATTAATCTGTGGTTAAAATGTTTCTTTAATTTTCTTTATGATTCAGAAAGCTTTTTGTTTAAGTTTAATATCTCTTGTAATGAAATGAAGCTTTTTTTCAAATGTTTTTTTAAAAACTAATTTGAAAGTATGCGAATGTGCTGTATCATTGTAATATAGTTGGCATTTTATTTCTTATGTATCAGTATCATGTATTTTTTTGAACTTTCATGAGTTGTTTAGTAATTGAAATTTTCATTTGGAATGTGGTTCACCCTTGGTGACAGAAATATTTGTTCAAGATAAACTGCCAAATGTGGCAACCGTAGGCTTTAGGCATGACTGTTATACATGACAAAACTAAACTTTTTACTTCTCTGTACCACTTAAATGTTATAATGCATGTTCAGATTTCATTAGGGTATTTTTGGCAAATCTGAGGTGGTTTTTTTTGTTTGAATCTTTTGCTAGTTAATTCAATGTGCATTTCCCCCCCTGATTTTTGTTACAGGTTTTCTCATTTAAATGGTGTTGCTAGAAGAAAGGTATTATTTTAGAGATATTCATTTGTTAATAGTCAGAAACTTAAAGGGCCTGGAGTATTTGTGGAAATAGATGCATTTAGATTTGTGAAAATGATAGTGATAAAGTTGAAAAAATTACTGGACCCATTGGCAAAATAAGATAGTAAACCCTTTTTTTTGTATTTCACATTTAGCACTCTATTGAGCTCTAATATTCCACCTAAAGACTTGCAATAATGTTTTATTATAAATGTTTAAGTACTAAGGGTTGGATCTTATTTTTAAAGTGCTGTTTAGTGCTGAAAATTTTTCTGGCAATTAATTGCCAAACTGATATCCTTCTTTCTGGTTATTTAACCCTTTCATCTTGTAAACCCACTCTGTTGAGGTTTTGAAAATCACACCAAGCACCAGACTAAACTAGGATTTTACCTTTCTGAAAGTTTCTTTCAATGTATTACTATGTATATTTTTTATTTTATTGTGAATTTTGCTAAATTTTTTTTTAAAAAGCTCCTGATGGAATTTCGACTGATCTTTGAGAACAAAACATTAAGCTAGTGTAATTAAAAATTTTCATTTATTGTCTTTACTTTCATTTGTGAATAATTCCCATTATTTAATGTTTCATAATTTATTCAGAAGCATGCTTACAATTTCTCAATGAAAGTTTTTCTTTGGAAATGTCACTGTTATTTTTATATCATTACTAAATTTTAGTTGTAGAAATGATAATAGAATTTTAATGTAATTTTAAGCAAAGAAAAATCAGGAAAGAGAAGTTTCACTTTATATTTTATCTTAATTGGTACCACTTGTTAATGCATTCAGTTTTAATAAAGTTTAATAATTCTCTCTGGAGTTATCAATAATTTCCTGATATGGGAAAAAAAATCTGAGATAGTCAATGGTTTATTATGAAACATTTGAAAGTATTTTTAAGTATTGCGACAATTTTAAAATTGTAATTTGAAACAATTCGAAAGTTTTCTATGTTTGTGGGCTTAATCCTGGATTACAGTGAATCAACTAGATCTCTTCCTTAAAAAAAAAAAAAAAGTATTTTTTTTGTTATTTGGATTTTATATCCATTTTATTCTGTATTTTTGTTTAAAGTTTCTTAAACTGTTAACATGCTCATCCTTTCATTAGCAAAGTAATTTTTATGTATTAATTTATTTCCTTGTAATCAATAGTTTTCTAATTATGTAATGCTACATTAGTATTATGGAACTGCACCACCTTTGAACAGATTTGTATTTATTCTAGAACAGTACTGTTCCCTCATGCTAAATTTAATTTTACTGATCAAGGTTTAACATTTTTTAAATAAGTTATCTTCCAACTTTTTGCATGTTAATTAATCTGACTAATTCTTTATTTACTGTTACATTGATTCCGAAACTCCAACAGCGAAAGAAAATAAGTAATTAGCGTTCCATATAATCTTGTACATATCTACAAAAGAGACATTGAATGAATCAAAAATTATTGTACTGGTTCTTAATCAGAATTTTCATCATCACCTTCTCTTTTCTTTGTCTATCATTCTTTATATTTCATCTCAGGCCACGGTAGCCTAATGATCTTAGACGTTGACGGGCATTGTTTTCAATGAATTGTGGGTTTGAGCCCTGATGCCACTAAAGATGCACCTTATAGTGGGGTTGATGGACTTTACTTCTGGTTAAGGCCCCAAGCCCTCCCGTTGACGTGGTATGGTAGTTTGAAGAGGGAGGTGTCAGTTCATGTATCATCCTCGTTACTTGGCGTAAATTACGAGGTCCATTACCAGTAGCCTTCATCTTGCTTCAAAGTGCAAAATTAATAAACAAATACTCATCTATATTCATTTTGTAACTGTGTATTTAGTTTGATGGATATATATATATATATATATTAAAAAATATATTTATGATACTGAAGAAAAATTTTGAAGTTAATATTTTTGAATTATGAAGTGGGAAAATTGCAAGTTTTTCACATTTCTGAAGTTTTTACATTTTATGAAAACTGCTATTTATTTTACAAAATAAAATTGAATGTTTATTAAGTGTCATATTTTTTTCAAAAAAGTAAATCAAAATTTTTAAAAATTTTTATATCATGAAATTTATAGAGAATTAAGCTATGTTTCTTTTTGTTTCATGCATTTTATCTGTTACTAATTGGTACTTTTCTTTAATCAGTTTGTATGAAAATAAAATGTGTTTGTTTACACTCTTCTTTTTTAAATATCCTGTTTGAAAATATTAGTTTAAAAAATGTTGTAGTTAAAGGACAAATTTATAAAAACAGATTTTTAAGTATCAAATTACTAAATGTTATACTAAAAATTAGGAAATCCTTTTTAACATTCTGTTGGAAATGTGATGAAAAGTTGTATTTTTACAGATAATATACAATATTTTTCTCAACTCCTTTGAACTTCGTTGTATTGATCTTTTTTTGCATTTAAAACCTTTTCTCTTTTGACTTCCTAGCTATTATGTATTTTGAAACAAACTATTATATTGATTGTTTTAAATTAGGGTTTTGGTAGATTTATAGGATAAACAAAGACAAATATTTTTTTTTGCAATATAAAATTGAATTTGTTTGTTTATTTCATTTATTTAAAAATTTGCAATTATTTGGCATTGATTTATGCTTTTTTTTCCATTGCAAAGATTTTTTTTCAATCTGCCTGTAATCTGTGATGTGTTAAAAAATTAAATGAGATGCCTGACAAAAAATATTTTTTATAACAGCAGTTGATGTTATTTTCTTTGTATAATTGCTTTTAAGAATGCTTGTTTTTCTAAATAGATGGCAAATATAGGAATTGTAATATCATTTAAAGTGTATTTTAAAAATCTTGATGTATCTTAATTATATTTTTGATTGTGACCTGTCATTAGTGCTAAAGCTTTGTAATGTATGTTTTAGACAATTCCCTGATTTAGAATGTAGATTTTAGACATAATTTTATGCACGTGTAGAATGTACTATAAGATATTGTGATAAAATTCTACACTGAACTTTATTGTTTCTGATGGTGCTTTTATTGCTTGTATGTGTTTGTATATTAATATGAATATTAATGTAGTGATCTTCTGTAGGCATTTTCAATATTTTATATTAAGCTAGACCTTAAATTTTAATTGAGTATTAATGAGTAAGAGGAAAGAGAGATATTTCAAACAAAAATTATTCGCAATTTATGAATAATTCTAACATATGTTTGGCTTATGCTCATTTGAATAATAATTCTACAATCCTCTAAAATTGATAGTAAAAGCCTTAAGATGAAGTAAAGAACAAAATGATTCTGGAATGTTTTTATTAACTGTGTAAGTAAACTAATTAATTTGTCCTCTCTATCCACAGAAGTACTAAGTATTACTCATAAATAGAATATTGGGAATTCTGCCTTTTATATTCTCAAATGTCTTAATTTAAGATTTAACAGAAGAAACGTTTTTATTTCTATATTTTTTTTCATTTGTGATCCATTCAGCAATTATTGATACCTACAATTTACATGAGCATCACTTTCCTCAATAAATCGTTATAGTTTTGATTAAACCTTACCTGTACAAGTTAGCCAGACTTCTTAAACTTTTATTTTGGTAGGTTACATCATACTCGCAAGAGCTCTCTTATATATTTATGGTGTTTTCTTTAACTTCTCAAGTTGATTAAAACTTTTGCTGAAATACGTGTGTTGCTTCTAAGTAAGAGGTTAATAAACAATTAATTAATGGAACTTTTGTTGTCAAATGGCTGTTTGGATTTAAAGAATTCTGTGATCAATTTGTGTTGCAATAAAATATTTAAAAAGTAATACTTATTTTAAATCCATTTAGGTTTTAAAATATTAATAATTAGAGGCTCTGGATTGATATCTTATTAGATTAATTAGTTCTACCTCATTATATGGATTATAAATTGCTTAGTATGAACTTTGAATGTCATATTAGGTAATTTATAATCTAAAGGATGTTGAGATCCTCATTTAGTGTATGCCATTAAAAAGAAGGAACTTTTTTTTATGGAAATCCTGAAGCATTAGCTAATTTAAAAAATGTGGATTGTAACATTTCTTTTAACTCGTTAAAAGTTTAAGGCCTTAATATGCTACCATGTAGTAATATTAAATGTGTTTTAAAATTCTGTGTTAGCTTGTGTTATTTACTCTAAATCAAAGTGCTGCAAGTTTTAGGGCCTAAAATTTTAGTCCCTGTGTGATTTATTCTCAATTTTAGAAGTTAATCAACTGTTCGAAAAATATAAGTGTAATTTTTTTTGTTATATTATGTATTGTATGTGTGATTGTCAGCTTAAGCTAATGGGATTGCTTAATTTTAAGAATAGACTATCAAAAAGAGTGAAATCTTTTATATATATTTAGTAAACTTTAGATATTTACAAATTCATATTTGAAAAGATGTGTTCAATAATTTTATTTATTAAATTATTTTTTTCTCTCGGTTCTCTATTATTATTATTATTTTTGGTAAGGAATTATGTATTGTGTTAATCAAATTTGTAAAAGCTTGTTCAATAAGTATTTTACTAGACTTAACAGAGAGTAAAAAAACAAAGTATATTTGGTGTATATATTTCTACCTTCAACTTGATATAAATTTTTTAACCTTTATTGCAACTTTGGAATACCATTCTCTGTTAAAAAAAATTGTTATCAATTTTATAATTTTAGTTTAAGAACTGTTATTTTCGCGTGTATAATATTTACCATAAGGCTCAATTTTATACTCAGGACGAAAAATAAAAATAGTATCCATAGTTTATATGCAGGAATTAAAAGCATAGTTATATCGATTTTGTTGATATTTGTATGTTTCAAAGTTATATCTGGCATTGTTATAAGAATGAGATGCCTTCTATTTTGTTAACTTTACTGTAGCAAATTGAAATAAAAACGCATTATTTTCTTTAAAATATTGTCTCTTTTTACTGACTTTATATTGTGCACAATACTCAATTTCTAGATATATTTAAAAAAAACTTTGGATTTTCAGGGGAGAATGATTGAAAGATTCTGACAGTATAAACGAGTTGCGTTAATTTTCAAACTTTTAGAAACATTGTCTCCGTGAGAATAATAATAGTACACAGGGGAGTGCTTTGAGTATTATGCTTTCTTATTAAACAAATTAATAACATTTTGAACGTTCCACCATCTGTAAAAGCTCTTTTATGCGTTGAAGCTCTGGAAATTTCACGCATGGAAAAAGAAATGAGTAGCATTAAGAGACAGCTTCAACAGGCTATTAATTAATATAACAGATTGGACAAATGTCAATGGTTTCTTTTTTCTTTAACAAAAACTACTTGTGTTCCCTTTAGTAGACAGAGAAGGCTTCATCCTGATCTAGAAATCTATAGTAACAATAATTTAAGATTGTGGAAACGAAATAAAATTTTTAGGATTAATTTTTTGCAAGAAACTAATTTCGTTTGTTGCATTTATACCCAACACTCATACGATTAAAGTTAGATTATGGTTGTGTGGTATATGAATCCGACAGAAATTCTGTCCTATGTAAGTTGAACACTGTCCTTCATAACGCATTAGGACTTAGTTCCAGAACGTTCCGAACATCACCTATTCAAAGCTTATACGTCGCCAATCGTTCTCGTGTTGCTTTTCAGTGTGACGTTAATAAACAATCACAATCAAATTTATACATGGACTGTCATGAACCATCTTTAGACTTTTGAGGCGACACCTTTTGTCTGTTCAATGTCATTTTAAAGCTGTATTTTCATCGAAGTTTTTGTGGCTGCGGACTCGCGGTCGGCATTGTTTTCATCCAATCGTGAGTTTGAGCCCTGATGTCATTCAAGACTTGCCGTGTAGTGGGGCTGATGCACTTTAAATCTGGTAGAGTTCCCAAGCCATACCGTTGATGCGGTGTGGAAGTTTGGAGAGGGAGGTTGCAACTCGAGTTTGAGAGGAGGCAAGTGGGAACGTGACGTCACTAGTTGAGTTTCTTTCATTAGTGTTTTGAGTTTGAAGTCAGGCTGGTTGAAAGGTAGTTGTACTATTGTCGGGGCGTGTTGCTTTGCTGGCTGTTCTGATGTACTGAGAAAAGTGGGTGGGTGGAGTTGGAATAAGAATAATATCATAGGAAAAATTAATTATAGAGTATTTAAAATATGAAAAAGAATAGAAATTATGATGGGGGGTTCATATGAATTAAATAGGATCTGGCGGCTCTTTTCGTTTTTGCATCAGGCTGGTAGGTTTCAAAATTTAATATATTGAGATTATGGTTGTTAAGGAGAGAGCTAAAAAGCGTATGGAAAGGTTCTGATTGAACTTTTTAAAGGCCTTAAGAATTTCCGAGTTTTTCACGAACAACCTAGCTTTAGCAACCATTCTAATAATAAAATTTCTTTCACATTCTAGTATTTTAATATTAGTTTTACAGGCATAACCACAGACCGGGCAAGCGTAAGTAAGATATCGCTGAACGCATAATGGAGGCGTAGAGAAGCAGTTCGTTATTGTTAGTCATTGTGGGTTTCCGCCTTATTAAGGGGTTAAGTTTTCTAGTTAGTCATCTGAATTTGTTTCGCGACTGTGTAATATGATGCTTCCAAATTAATTTTGCCCTCAGGGGCTTACCTACTTCAGGTAAGTACGGTCTTCACGAACCCGAGGGGCCTGAGTAATCTTTTTTCTTTCCCATGGGGTTTACTGTCTTTGGTAAACACGGGTGACGTTTCCCCGGGGTACCCTAACGATTATTCTCTATTTTCGACCCTCCTGCTTGTCATAACTTTCCTACTTTTATTTTCCTTTCTTAGTCTAGATCACAGACTCTTAAGCTATTCCATATCATTTACCAGATCATCTCAGGGGGCTCATCTTTAGATGAGTACGGGCATCACGTCCCTGTGGTACCTCAGTGATCTTTTTTCCCCTTCTTCTCACCCCTTTTTCCCCTTTGTCATGCGTTTTGTTTTGGGGGATTTTCTGCTCGATATTTTTTTGATATCGAGCAGAAAACAGTTTATTCTAACCTTGTTTTTTCACCTTTGTGTGTGTGCTAACTTTTGTGTTGCAAAAAAATATAAAAATAAAAATTATAAAAATATTTAAAAAAAAAAAAAAAAAAAAAAAGAACTTTGTGGTGTCTACTAACACTCTAAAAGGCCTACGGCGTATCAATACCTATCTCCTGCGTGTCTAGCTCTGGCATTAGGGGGGTCCCAGTACCTCTCAAGCGAAGACACCTAGTGGGAAACCGCTTGAGCATGTTTGGAAAAAGCCCTGGTTGGGGAAGGGTCTGCGGGAGAAGAGTTGCACGCGCCGTCGGTAACGTGTCGTCCTCGTCTCTTGACCGTGGTTCAAAATTACGAGGTCCGTCGCCAATAGCCCTTGTGTTGCTTCTAGTGCGACGTTAATAAAAACTAAACTAAAGCGCCGTAGGTAACAGTTTCGGAATGTCATTCTTAAAATGTTCTCAGAGGTGAGAACCTTGGTTGCGGATGGCTGGATGGTGTGACCTCCCTCCCATTTCGAAAAATCATCCTTGGCTTCGGCATTGGACTGTGCCTCTACCTGGGCACGAAATGGGGGTAGTTCACGTTATCCAGCTTTGAAGAATTCTCTGGCGGTTACCCATTTCCCCTTTAAGAAAGGGTGGTAAGACGGGGTCTGGAAGGGATCCCGATTGAACTGGAAGTTAAACCACGTTCTTTTTTCAGGCAAATATGGTGACAACTAATGATAATGCGATTTTGGCTTCCAAGGCTATTAATGCTATCATTGCAACATGGACTGACCGTGTTGAACATCACGAGTCTATTTCTAACGAGGTAGTAACTTTACCTGACACTAGTAAAGGCGGTAATCCTAACACAAGCACTTTACGTTTTTTATTATTAAAAGAGCGGAGGATTTTTTCACAAATGTTTCACCCTTTTTGATACAAAAAGGCATAATAAGAATAGTTAAAGATATCAAAAAATTACATTCCGGTGATCTCTTGATGGAAGTCAGCAATGACACCCTAGCGGAACTTGCTATGAAGATAAAGTCTTTGGGGCCTTATCCCGTGTTCTTTTCCACCTAATAGCATTTTAAATTACTCTCTTGGCGTTGTATCCTCACTGGACTTGGCGAATGTGTCGGAGCAGGAGATTTTAGAGAATATGCAGAACCAGCAGGTTTGTGGTGTTTGGAGGATTTCGATTAGGAGAGATGGTAAGGTGCTTAATACTAAACACCTCATCTTGACCTTTTCGACTCCTACCCTGCCACAGACTGTTCAGGCCGCATATCTAAGACTCTCCGTCCGATCATATATTCCCAACCCTCTACGGTGCTTTCATTGCCAGCGTTTTGGACATTCTAAGAATGAATGCAGGGGACAATTGACTTGAGCTTGCTGTTCAGCGTCAGGGCACGAAAGTGCTTCCTGTAACACTGCAGAAAAGTGCATCAATTGTCAGGACAACCACCCTGCATGTTCTCGCTCTTCCCCTAAATGGGCAGAAAAGAAAGAGATAACGGCTGTCAAAACACTGCAAAATGTCCCATCCCCAGAGGCTCGACGTATAATTACTTCCCGTACCCTTGCACAGGGAAAAAGTTACGCCAACGCCACGCAAACAAAAAAGGTTTCTGAATCGACTCAATTTCCTGAACCAGTTCCTACCATACAGCATACCTTATCACCTTCGACTTCTAAAAAAAAAGTTAATATTTCAAAGAACCCTTTCTCTACTAAGGCTCAGCAGACCAGGCCATTAGCCAGGTCGAAGGCCTTGCAGAGACTTAAATTGAAATATGCAGCGAAGAACAGTTTTCCTCGCAAAAAATTTAGAGTCCTTGACTCTATTGAAGGTCATACGGTGGATCTCCACCTGTCACCTGAAGACTATGATACCGTAGGGATCCTGGAACCAGGACCCTCTATTTAAAGTGCGAACATTTAATGGCCTTTGTTTCTTGGAACTGCCGTGGTTTACGACCTAGACTAGAGGATCTGAAATCCATTATATCTACGCACCAACCTGTCTGTGTTGCTCTTCAGAAGACTTCTGAAGAGTAATATCACAACCAAAGTGAGTGGATATCACTGTGTACGACGGGATGTTGATGCCGCATCATCTTCTTTTGGAGGTGTTTGCATCCTGGCATCCCACAACTATCCTCACAATGTGGTTACACAGACCACATCGTTGCAGGCTGTGGCTGTGCGAATTCATACCCGCACAGTAATCACAGTCTGCTGCATTTATCTGCCACCTAACGATGTTGTGTCACAAATGGATTTAGATCAACTAGTCGATCAGTTACCAGCTCCCTTCCTTCTGCTTGGTGACTTTAATGGGCACAGCCCTCAGTGGGGGCATGATGGCATGAATTCTCGTGGTCGGCAGATCGAGCAATTGATCTCTGATCACAGTCTCTGTCTGCTGAACACCAACGAGACAACGTATTTCCATGCTCCCCCTAGGACATTTCATTCCCTTGATCTAACCATTTGCTCACTGACACTGCTACCGTCCCTGAATTTAGAGGTTCTTAATGATTTACATAATAGAGATCATTTCCCTCTCCTAATCTCGCAGATTCATGGTAGTGGGGTGCGATTACGTCCCCCCACTTACCGCTTCAACCAGGCAGATTGGGATTTATTCACACGGCTAGCGGTTATTACCAGTAGAATGATCGAGATGTTAATGACTCTGTCCGAAAAATCACTACCTCTATCGTGAACGCTGTTGATGTAGCGATACCGAAGAGTACAAATTCAAAGCTGAAGATGAGTAAACCATGGTTGAATAAGGATTGTCAAACATCCTACATGGAACAAAGGAAATTGTGGGATATCTTCAGACGACATCCCACTACCGAGAACCTCATAGCGTTGTAAAGGGCTAGGGAATTTGCTCGCAGAGTAAGGCGTCATAGTCAGAGAGAGTCTGAGTTCAGGTATGTCTCTTCCATCACATCGTCTACGACAAGTCAACAGTTGTGGAGAAAGGTAAAAGCTGCAAACTCCCTGTATCGGGAATTTTCTATCCCGATACTGGAAACTGCAAATGTTTAGCATTCTTCACCTGTCGAAGTGGCAAATGTCATTGACCACTCTTTTGCTAGTGTAGTGTTTTGCTTTGGGATTGGTGTATTGTAGAGAATAGGTTAGGGTGAGTTGATTATTCTAAGGGAAAAAATGACAGTTGCAGATTTAATGACATTTGTATTATATTAGTATATTGACGTTAGAATTGAAATATTTTTCTAGGATTTTTGTGTGGAAGCCCGGACCTTTTGTATCAATATTAAGAATTTTATATCTGGCTAGCATAGCAGTATCACTTGCATATATATTGATATTAATGAGGAGGTAATTACGAACGAATATCATTAGTAAAAATATTGTATAAAATTAGTCCAACTAAAGATCCTTGAGCCACACCATTATTAATATAGTAGGAGTTTGAGAGAGTGTCCTTTTGTTTTAACCTTAAAAGATCTGTTTTTTACATAAGAGTTGACAAAGTGAATGAGAGGTGGTGGGAAGCTATTATCTATTAGTTTATAAATAAGGCTGTCAATTCATACGCTGTCGAAGGGTTTTGTAAATCTAACGAGACGGCTGTAATTGATTGTCTTGCGTTTTTCAAATCCGAATGCAATAGTTTTAGTCAATTTTAAAAGGGGGTGAAATGTGGATAACTGTTTAGTGAATCCGTATTGATTTGGGCTTCTGAAATTATTATCTTCAATAAATGTTTTGAGTCGTTTGAAAATAATTTATTCAGTGAGTTTGTCTAGTGTAGGAAGGATTGAAATAGGTCTATAATTATCAGAGGAATGTGGACAGGGACGTCTTAAGGCATGGGCCCAGGGCCTCGTCTCGTTCTCTACTCAGCCTAAATTAGATCATGACTGAATAATTTTAATTGTCAAATGTTATTCTCGGACATGACTGGATGAAGACAGTTACTTCTCTGTAATATATTTCTACTTACAACGTTTGATGAGAATCAGGGAAAATATTAGTTTTATTTCTAAAGGGAGTTATGTCCAATTTATTTATAAAATTGCTGCTGTGGGAATGACAGTCACAGACATAACAAAACACTCCTTCTAGGGACCTTTTATTTACTTGCACACATGAGTTAAGGATCGTTCATGAATGGACAAGAGATATACACTTAAGCCCCCAACAGAAGTGTCAAAAACACATTCCCCATTTTATGACAGGTATCAGGGCTATTAAAAAGAGGGTTGAAATGACCCTAAAGGAAATCACACTTTTTGGGAAAAACGAGGGGGGGTCTACAGTTCTAAATGGGCAATTCCTTTCTTTAAATTTAATTTCTTTGAAACAGCAAAAGGTAATAATGTTTAAATTTTTGAATTGTATTTCTTTGAGATTTAAGATAATATACAAATATTTATATCGCATTAAAAAAAGTAAAATAATGTGTAATTGTATTAGGTTTGTTAGAAAAATAATATCCGGTTTTAAAAAATTATGCTCTTTTTTTTCTAAATTTTCTTTCTCTCTCTCTCTGAACAACATGAAATAATTTAATGAAGATTTACCTTAAATTTATTGCTGAAGAACTCGGAGAAACTGTGCCAAACAACGCAAAAATTTGTGCCTTAAAAAAATCAATAGAGGCTAATGATTTATTTAAAACGGATCAAAATTTTGTCCTCAGAGTCGTCAAATCGATCGTGGAGGATCGGACAACCACAGAGGCAAATCATAAATCTCAACTAGCCCAACTCGAGAAGGAGATTGAGCTCCAAAAATTAAAAAAAATATCAATCCCTGATGAAGAAACAAATGCGCCTCTTAGTGTCGAAAATTTAATAAAAATTATTTAAACACTAACAATATCTGTTCCTGAGAAACCCGAGGCATTGCATTTGTTTATTACTTCCTTAGAGAAAGCATTCGCTATGAAAGCAGTGCCAATTGGCCTACGGACCGGGATACTAATCGATCTGCTAGGGGTTAAAGTCAATAAAGTTTTTTTAACGTATGCAACTGACGAGGAATTGTCGAATTATGAAAAACTAAAAGAGTTATTTTTAGCGGAATATCAGCCGACACCTAGAGAATGTTTGCGTAGCTTTAAAAACGCTCAACGCTTACCTTATGAGTCGCATATACAATTCACATCGTGATTAACTGCAACATTCGATTATTATTGTCAAGTAAGGGAAATAAAAAAGGATTTTAAAAGCTTTTGTGATTTAATAGTTGCAGATAAATTATATGAAACCTTGGATTTCAAAACGCAAGGAAATGTATAGGGGTTAGAGAAAATATTACATGGCTTTCGCCAACTGAATTAGGTCATGCATACGATTCATTTTTTTCGTCGCGTGGTAAATCATTGTTTGAAATCCATAATCAAAAAATACGCAGCGAAACTAATGAAACGAAAAACTTAAACAGGAGTGGAACAATGAACATTCCGCAGAAACACAAAATATGAAAGCCACAAAAAATTTGTTTCGTCTGTGGAGGGAAGGGAGAATCTTTTCATTTCGCGCGGAACTGCCCGAAGAGCTTTGAAAAAAAAAATGAAAAAGAAATTAGTAATCATTTTGTAACATTCGGTATTACTTCTACATCAAAAAATATCCCTCGTAATAAATTGGAATTCATTGATATTGTCGAAGACGGGGAAAAAAATGAAATTTCTAAAAGATTCCGTAAGTGAGTTAATAATCATAAATAAAAAAATTTTCCCTCAAAAACAAAAGCGGGTAATATACAAGTCAAAAATTGTTTTGGAAATGAAATTTTTGCTGAGACCCCAATATTTTCTTTTGCTTTGAATGAAGATTATAAACCAGTCGAAATTGAAACTGTAATTCGTGATCAGCTAGAAATGGATGGAATTTTTCCACCAGACTGTCTAAATATTCTTGGGTTAAATAATTTGTCAAATGTCCAAAATGAGCAAACTAATTATTTTTCCAAGGGAATAGAAAATAAACTTCTATTTTGTTCAGAGGTATTTGATGATGAATTGCTTGATTTGACACATATTGTCGACATTTGCTTACGAGACCAGGTTAAGCCCCTAGTAGAGGCAGAGACGCCTTAAGGAATGGGCTAACTGGGCCCAGGCCTCGCCTTTGAAGGGGACCTCGTCTCGTTCTCTACTCAGCCTAAATTAGATCATGACTGAATAATTTTAATTGTCAAATGTTATTCTCGGACATGACTGGATGAAGACAGTTACTTCTCTGTAATATATTTCTACTTACAACATTTGATGAGAATCAGGGAAAATATTAGTTTTATTTCTAAAGGGAGTTATGTCCAATTTATTTATAAAATTGCTGCTGTGGGAATGACAGTTACAGACATAACAAAACACTCCTTCTAGCGACCTTTTATTTACTTGCACACATGAGTTAAGGATCGTTCATGAATGGACAAGAGATATACACTTAAGCCCCCAACAGAAGTGACAAAAACACATTCCCCATTTTATGACAGGTATCAGGGCTAGTAAAAAGAGGGTTGAAATGACCCTAAAGGAAATCACACTATTTCGAAGAAACATGGCATTGTATTTATTTCGAGTTTACAGATATCTGGGATTTCTCTTACTCTAAAAAGATTAAGTAATTGAATTTTTATCATTGAACTGGCATTTACCATTTCAATGATGACCTTGTAGTCGAATCATTATTTTATTCTCGATTAGAAGGAGTATTACTAAATGCAATATTACTATGTCAGGTGATTTTGGGTTAACTAGTTCAATTGAGAAAAGTAGATGTCAGCCCAATTTTATCGCATATCGGCGATGGGCATTGGAACGAGCGCTGGCTTTCGGAGTTCAGCTATATCGGGTGAAGAGAGAAAGTGAAGAACAGAGGAGAAGAAAGCGAGAACTAAACTCTTGCAGGTTTTGTTCAGAAATAGGGGGCACTGCGTGAGCTATCACATGACGCTGATTCGTGGTGTAAACTATCGAGTAACTGAGGATCTGGTAAATGAATATATTTGAAAATACAGTATACTTTGATAATTAGCAGGGAAAATTCTCTCTCTCTCTCTCTCTCTCTCTATATATATATATATATATATACATATATATGTAAAAATCCTCTTTGGGCTATTATGAGTCAAAAGGCAATGAAGTGTCCTTTATAAAGGAGTAGCAAAGTGTTTAATGGTTTGATTGTTAAACGAGCGTTCTGTCTCCTTTCTAGTATCTTTTTTTTTGTCTAAACATGATCGTCCCTAAATATGATCGATTCATATGATCGTCCCAGTTTTCTGAAAAGATGGCTACATCGCTTAAATATGATACAGCAAATTTCTCATACACTTGGAATCGTTCAGTCATCCACCTACTGAAATAATAGGGTGCAATTTTTAGTCCAAACGGCACACGTAACGGACTTTGTTCCAAAACTTGTAGTAAAAGCAGCCAATATCTGATCTTTCGGAGTTAAAGGAATCTGTTCAGAACTGCATACTTTTCCAGCAGAAAACACGTGACTCCCGCCAGAGGACTCTGTTGATTGGAGTGAGCAGTGCATAACAGAACGAACTTTAATTAGAATTGGAGAACGCTTTTTGCTCTCCTATGTAACTTATGTTGTGTCTTATAGCTCTAACTGTTGTTGTATATAAATTAATATCAATGCAGTATTTTTTATTTACAAGGGAGTTCAGCACTTTATTTGAGTGGACAATTTATTCTAATAGAATTTTGTTGCAGCTAAAGTTAAACGACGATATTTACTGCATCAGCTCCCAAGAAAGACAGAAAAGGTATGTTAAATTTTGATATTCTTAACGAATAATTACACACCAATTCTCAATTAAAGCGAGAAACTTAACTAATTTTTGTTTCTTGACAGAATGTGCCATTAACTTTTTGTTAAGTCAAGTAGTGTTATATATTTGGAGCTGGGATTGTTTCAATCCTATATTCTGTGTTTGGTAAAGTGTAAAACTGAATCCTTATTGCCTCATTCAATTTCTTGTAGACGACGTCTAGGATATCTTCCAAGAGTTCCCACCGATATAATCGGTGAAGCGTAATCTGACTCTCTTACTTCTATCACTTGGTATTTTAATATTTTTAAAATTTCTTCTAGTAGTAGATCAGTTGTTTGTCTAAATGACATTCTGCATGGCTTCGTCCTAATAGGTACATCATTTATAAGTTCAATATCGTATTATACCAAGTACATCTTTCTTTGTTCATAAGAAAATATCTTAGAGTAACGACATTTAGAGAGAATTTCTTTCAGTTTAGCTATTTGTTGATTATTCAATCTGTCTTTCAATTGACTCTGCTCTGTCATTTCATCAAAGCAAAAAATATTTTAGTTGAAATCAATGAAGGAAAACGTTCTTCTATTTCGTTCGGTTCTTCTCTTCCTCTTCTGTTAACCACATTGATAAATTCAACTCTTTTGCAATATGGCTTTGACATATTTATATGAAAAACTTGATTCTGTATTGTTGTCAAAGCTTTCAACATAATTCATCTCCGAAATTTTTATCTCTATTCTTCCTGATCCCTTCTTCTGAACAGATAGTTTATTCGGTCGACTAGTCCTAAATCTCGTTCCGGAAATTCTCGTTTGATGGCATTTTTTATCATACCATCCCTTTCTTTTATATAATCTTTGTGTCTTCCAATTTTTTCATTGGCCAAATCTTGACTTCTTTTACATCGGTTTAGTTGGAAAACGTATTCAACATCTCAAGTATCCTCTTTAGTCTCCATCCAGTACTCATACAAAAGGGTAATAGGGGTTCTTAAATTTTTTCCACACACCAATTCAGTGTGCGTGAAACCTGTACTTTCATGAGTAATAGCTCTAAAAGCAAGATGTGCAGTTGATAATTGTCTTTCCCACTCGGGAGAGGATTCGATACATATCACTCTTAAAATTCTTTTCAGAGTGCTGTGGAATCTTTTGACTGGAATACTTTGAGGATGATAAACCGAACTTTGTATAATTTTTACTCCAAATTTTTCAAATAATTCTGTACTTAAAATTCTAGTGAATGAGGCTCTTTAGTTGGTTTGAATTTCAATTAAAAAAGTCAATTCTACTAAAAATCTGTAACAAAGCTTCCACAATTGTGGTGGATACTATACCAGGCATTGACACTGCATCAGGGTACTTTGAAGACATACATAGTGACAGTTAAGATATATTTATTCCCTATAGGTGTAATGGGAAGAGGTCCTACAGCATCAACATTTAGCTTTGAAAATACTTCACTAATAACAGGAAATAATTGCATTGGTGCTTTTTTACCCCTATAGTTTGATTTACCTACTCTCTGACAGGGATCACAGGTTTTCACAAACTCTTCCATCTCTTTGTAGCATTGAGGCCAATAAAAATAACTTGAAATTCTATTATTCTTCTTTGTGACACCTAAACAGCCCCATGTGCCTTCATGACCCATTTTCGGTATAGACGATCGGAATTTTTGAAGAATAACCTATAATTGCCTTTCTTCTCCAATTTTATCTTTTCGCTTTTTAATTAGAATTTTCCCTTTAATTCATGAATAATCATTTACCTCATTATTCATGTCGTTTCTTATCTTTTGAATCAAGGGAGATAATTCTTCACAATTCTGCTGTGTTTCTATGAACTCATTGGTATTAATTTTTAATTAAATTCATTGTGTCATTGTCTTCTCTCGTAAATGAAGGTAAAAGTTTTTCCAAATCTTTCTGTTATATTTTCTTCCAATTCAATTTGATTACCTTCATTTGTTATACTTGTGCAATTATAGTTCTGATTTTTTTTTTCATTGACTCCGAGTCTGAACTGTATTCCCCATTTCCCGTCTTGGTAGACCATTCTGTTCTGCATCTGATTCCAGGAATGCAGCTGTTAGACCCCCCAAAATAGTTATATCTTCCTTGATTCAGTTGTTTCCGAATAACACTTGCTGCTTTTGTGACTACATGTCCCAGTTCGTAATCAATTTCCACCTCTGCGAAAGGCAGACAAATCATATGTTCGTCAAGAATGTGTTGGGCCCACACGTGTTCACCTGTTAAACATTTCTGGTGTAATATATTTCTCAGAAATTACACTCTATAACAAAAAAAAAAAAAAAAAAAAAACCCCACGACGCACCAAGAAGGAGTTGCCCAATTGTAATGAAATTTCATATGCAAAGACATTTGAACCGAACATGCAAATGATAAAAATTTGGTATTCAATGAATGAATTGTGGGAGCTACAGCGCATCGAAACTGCGCACAAAGCAGGTGTATATAAGAAGCGATTCTTAATCAGCTGGACAAATTTTCGGTTGCATTGCGATTTAGGATACCTTTAAACAACTGAAAATGCCTCACCGAGCATTTTTTCAGGTCATCACGAGCAACTGTCAGAGTTTGAAAGAGGTCGTATCATTGGATTGAAAGAGACAGGCTGGGCAAATCGGAGAATCTCTCGTCATATGGGTCGAAGCGATGCGGCGATTAGAAGATGCTGACAAGAAAGGGTGGATAGTGGCAGATTTCAGCGTCAGGATGGTAGCTGTCGATCTAGATCCTCAGAAGATCGGGAGGACAGAGTGATTGTCAGATCAGCTGTCACAGTTCCTGATTCATCGTTATCAACCATCAGACGTGGGACTCGCACATGAGTGTCCCCCTTAACCATTCACAGACGGCTGATAGAGCGAAATCGACCCTCGTAGCTACTTCTACACCACCTTCCTCTCACGCCTGCACACTGTCGAGCCTGATTACTGTGGTACAGGGCTCTATCAGGTTGGAAGGATGATGACTGAGGACGTATAGTGTTTAGCGACGAATCCCGCTTCCATCTGTGTCCTGATGATCATTGAAGACGTATCTGGAGACGCCCAGGGTAGCGTGTGATCCTGCTTTCACTATTGCACGACCAGGAGTTATGGTCTGTTGAGCCATTTCTCTTGATAGCCGGACCCCTTTAGTCGTCATTAGAGGCACACTTACAGAACAGCGGTACGTCGACGACATTCTGAAACCTGATTTGCTTCGGTTCCTTTTGCAGTACTCTGACCTTATTTTTCAGCAAGATAATGCCAGATAACATACGGCACGTATTGCTATAACTGTCTTACAGCTTGTCAAACGCTTCCTTGGCCAGCCAGATCTCTCCAATCGAGCATGTCTTCGATATGATGGGATGGTGACTACATCGCTCAGGGAATGTTGAGGACCTAGCCCGACAATTGGAGCAAATTTGGCAAGAAATATCGCAGGAGACCATCAAGGAGTTTTATCATTCTATGCCACGTCGTGTGGCAGCTTGCATCCGGGTAAGAAGTGGGTAAACACTTTATTGAGCTCGTTACTTTGTAATTATGTAACTCTGAAATAAATCATTCAATTTTCCTGAAATTTTAATAATTTTCTATTCTGTACATAATTTTCTTCCCCCCCTATTTTTGTCTCCATCGGACAAATTCTTCCTGGTGCGTCGTATTTTTTTTTGTTATAGAGTGTATATCTTTTGAGGCTCCTGTACCCCTACGGATCGGCATATGAATTCCAATCAACCTACCTCTGAGAATATATGGGTAAGGAGAGCCATTTCTAGAATTATTTTTTACTCCATTTATAATTTTAAAGGAATGTTTTTTAATTTAGGCTACTGTGGTTGAAAGTGATCATAAGATCCATATTCAAAAACGTGGGGGCGTTGTTTTCTTTTTCAAGTCTGATGGTACTTACAGGATTATTCCAGGATATATTTTTTTCGGGATTGCTGTTGCATTGTTCCACTTTTTTTTTTTATTTAATCTGGAATATGACAGTGGAATTTTCTTCTGAAATTATTTTTTTAACATCTTCAAATTCTTCTATTTTATGAGAGAGTTGAACTGGAGATTTGATACCACTCCATTCATCCAAATGATTTTCTCTAAATTCAATCGAGTCTTTTTCTTCAATTGATTTGTTATCATTAAATCTTTTAATTGCTCAAATTTAGTAATATTTATTCCAGCAAGCAATTCTCAAAATATGTCTGAAGTTCGTAATAGAAATCATGCCATGTAGTCTCCGAATTTTTCTGGTATTTAACAAAAAGCTAACAAAATTTTTCAGGTCTTAATTTAAATCCTTTTAGCAGCAACGTCTTTACTTGATCGTAGTCTGGGCTCTTTCGCGATGATATTTAAAATATCAGGTTGTAGAACATTGATTCATTGAGGAGAACTCAGCTTTCCTTATCAATCCAATTCATTCTAGCCTGTCTTTCAAAGGAAACCAAAAAGAGACTTATATAATATTCCTTAGCATTAAATTTAGGTAGAACTTTTCTTAATTTAAAAGTGTTTGAATTGTGTCTTTCAATCGAATCATAGTTAGCTGACACGCGACGTGTTAGCTTCTATTCTTTCTTCAATTCTTGTGTTCAGAATTTCTCAAACGAATTCTTCTTCGTCATTTGAGCTAATTAAAATAAGATTTTTGAGGTGTATACTTTGTAAATCATCAGTTACTCTTTCTACTAATTCGTCTGCTATATATCATAAGTTTGCTTGTCGACCTTTTGCTAAATAAGCCATTTTTAGGTAAAATAGGTTTTACACTCAAATATTTTGAAAGCTCTTCACAAGTAAAATCAATTCAATATAACATACAATTTTTCTAAAGAAAATAATGGTAAAATTATTAGAATCCAAAATTGATAATTGATTGAAAATTGATAGTAAAATTGATTAGAATAAAATATAATTTCTAGCTATTGTTTATATATATATTTAGATATTAATAATGAAATACCAATACGTATTTCATAAAATAACACTTTTCATAAAACACACCATTTATAGAAATAAAAATACTTTCAATAAATGCTGGAAAAAATTTCCTTAATTAAAAAAAAAAAAAAAAAAAAAAAAAAAAAAAAAAAAA